>LR749493.1:3162508-3266486 GCA_902729485.2 Mus minutoides
TGGGTCGAGCTCCCCAGCCCCTCGGGGTGAAAGGAGCTAGTCCTCAGCTAGCTGATAAATAAAGTCCTCTTGCAATTTGCATCAAGACCCGTTCTCATAAGTGATTTGGGGTATCGCCTTTCCAGAGTCAGAAAGAGAGAAATTCCTTACAATTTCTAAGTCTTTCAACTGTTCAGTTGTATTGACTACTTTCAAAATTACTATAAGCTTTTCTGCCTTACTCAAATCGTCTACAACAAGAACTGTATCCTAAAACTTCCTAAAACTTCACCATTTATAGTTCCCTGAATATCCAATATCTCAGCAGGAGAAATAAGGCTGCTAAACAAAACATAATTATGTAAACTATAATTAGTCATAAATAAAAATAGGAGTGAGCAAAACTTCAAAGTCTAGCATACATGTACTATTGTACTGCTGAATTACTACCATCTACCATTCCACTCATGGATAATGAGGTCCACAAAAAAGAATCCAGGGGACTTCCAGGTAAAATGGTAGGTGATGAGCCCAAGTAAACTCCATTTACAGTTTAATACACACACACACACACACACACACACATACACACACACACACACACACGAGGGGGAGAGGGATAGAAAAGGGGGAGGGGGATGAGTTATAACACTCATTACCCTCAAATCTACTTAGGGATTTCAGTGAGAAAAAAAAAAGACACCAATAGCAGGTGGGTGAACAATAGACAGGAATCCCATTCTGTCACTCTGTATGACTAAAATGAGGGAGATGTAGCCTTAGAAGTAGGAACCTCAACTTAACAATAAGGAAAGGCAATGTGGCTGACTGAATTAGATACAATTATTTTGTTGTTTCCAAGAAGCATATATCACTGCTAGAGATACCTACAGAGTGAGCCTCAAAAGATAGAGGTCCATCTACCAAGTGAGTATCAGCCAAAATCAAGCTGCCAGAGCTCTTCCAGTAGCTAACAAAGTAGAATCATACTTTTTGATAACAGTTAAATAATGTAGCTATATATGAATGCTTCAAGAATATGTAACAGTTGGGCTATAGAATTGGCTCAGTGGTTAAGAACACTGACTGCTCTTCTGGAGGTCCTCAGTTCAATTCCCAGCAACCGCATGGTGGCTCGCAACCATCTGTATTAGAATCTGATGCCCTCCTTTGATGTGTTTGAAGACATCTATAGTGTACTCATATAGATAAAATAAAATGAATCTTAAAAAAAAGAATATGTAATAATCAAAAAAATATGCACTGAATGTTAGACCTGTGAACTTCATAAAAACAAACATTAATGTTCATAAACAGTCACACAGGTGTTGACATAGTAACAGTGGATCATTTTGACATTCCAATGTCAACTTTAGATAGCCATTCAAATTGAATAAATACACAGTAAAAGAACAAAATTATGGACAATTCACCTAATAAATTAAAAAAAGATAAAAGGAAAAAAAAAAAAAAAAAACTTTTGGGCTGGAGAGATGGCTCACCAGTTAAGAGTACCGACTGCTCTTCCAGAGGTCCAGAATTCAATTCCCAGCAACCACGTGGAGGCTCACAGCCATCTGTAATGGGATTTGATGCCCTCTTCTGGTATGTATGAAGAGAGAGATGGTGTACTCATATATATAAAATAAATAAATAAATCTTTTATAAAAAACTTTCGTGTTTCATTTATTTTATGCGAATGTAAGTTTCCTTGCATGTATGTATGTCTGTGTATGACATAAATGCCTGATGTCCACAGAGGCCAGAAGAAGGTATCAGATCCCCTAGAACTAGAGTTACAAATGATTGTTAGCTGCTACATGGGTTCTGGGAACTGAACCTGGGTCCTGTGGGAAAGCAGTCAGTGTTCTTAACCTTGCAGAGCTGTCTCTCTAGCTCAAGATGTAAAAATTCTTAAAATCTTGTAAACAGAACTCAAGAACACATTAAAATCATGCACCATAAGCAAACTCAATTCATTCCAGGCATGAAAGAATGATTCAAGAAATATAATACAGTAGATAGACAGACAGACTCAGGATTAGAAATCACAAGATTATGCCAATAACTGCAGAGAAACACTTTGATAAAATCATGCTTCCATGAATTAAAAGAAAAAAACAACCCTAAGGGAACTAGAAATACAGGGACCATATCACAAACCTTCAAAAGTACTTTAGGCAAAATCAGACTCAACCCATTTAATATAGTGCTCAAAATCTTAGCTAGAGCAATAAACAAGAAAATGAAATGAAACAGATAATAAGAAAGAAAAACTTCAAACCATATCTATTTAAAATGTAACATGATCCTATCCTTAAAAGACCCAGAAGACTACAGCAGAAAATCCTTATATCTAATAAACACATTAAACAAATGAACAGGCTACAAAGTAACATGAAAACTAAAAGCTCTATTTACTAAAGATTAAATTGTTGAGGAAGAAATCATCCACAATAACTCTACAAAAAGCAAAATACTTAGGAATTGTCTTGAGGAAATAAAAGACTAATAAAATGAGAAAAAGAGACTAACTGAAGAAGGTAGTGTACTATTCAACTTATATTGCTTTAATTTTATCTTATTTCGGCATTATTAATTTTTAGATGCCTATTTGTTTTCTAATGAGTAAGAAAGGACATAGATTTGGATGAGTAGGGAGGTGAAGAGGAACTAGGAGGAGTTGGGGAGGGTAAATCAGAATCAGAATATACTGTATGGAAAAAATGTATTTCCAATAATAACCAAATTTTAAAAAGCAAAACTGACTGGACCATGAAAATAAAATTTAAAAAAATAATGAAATCCCATGTTTACGAGTCAGAATGGCCCTCATCAAGAGAATAAACAAGAAAAAAGTTGGTGCGAATGTGGGTAAAACGTTTTACTTATAACTTACTAGTGGAAATGTTAACTCATACAACCACTATAGAAGTCAGTATATATACAAGTGTCTCAAAAACTAATAGAATATCTCAGCTGTTCCACTCCTGGGGATACACCCAAAGGTCTCTAATTCAACATAATATGGAGATACTCACATTTTTGTTAATTGCTGCACTATTCACAAAAAATGGGGTCAGCCTACTTATCTATTAACAGGTTCGTGGATAAAGAAAGTATGGGATACATACAAAATGAAATGCAACCAAACTGAAAACTGAAATGATGGCATTTGATGGAAATGGAGTCACCTTGAAATCTTTACAGTACTTGAAATTAGAAAGGTTCAAAAAGGCAAATACCATGTGCAGAACCTATATGTAAGTATGTAAATACCATATACATTATGAAAGTAGTAAACAAACCATGAAAGAAAACCAGTTCTCATAAAAGAGGAACAAGAGGCTTATAGTAGTGTAACAGCAACAAACATGGATAAGTGGAGATCATTGGAATAGAATATAGAAGCACACATTGTGGCAACCATGCACAACTACTTACATATACATGAACGGTATACACATACACACACACACACACACACACACACACACACACACGATAGGGTTTAGAATTGTAACATATGGCACAGTGTTCATACCTGTTAGAGCCACTATTTCCATTGCTTGAATTCCCCTTTGGTGTGGTACTAGAAGCCTTATTAACAGCTTTTGCACCACATTGAGATCTCTCCCTTGATTTATCTGAAATAAAAACAAGGTTTTTGTTAGCTAACTCTAAATACAAACTCTGACTTCACAGCAAAATTATTTGTGGATAATTAGGAAGGCCCAGGAGGCTGATTAATTCTTAATAGTTACATACTCATAACTAGGAAATAAAATGCAATATGAAGCTAGCATTGTAATTATCATGTGATAAAATATTTAGAAGTGTCTACAAACAAGCATACCAGTCTCCTCAGCACCGCTTTCATCTGATTTAGATGCATTTCCTATAGATGATGAAGAAGTCCCGCCACCAGGCCCATTCTGTACACTGGCAACAGCATTCCTTGGAGGAGGATCCTTATGATGAAATTCATTTTCAGGTATCATGTGTGACTTTCTACTTTTCAACTGCCCCGAGTAGCTGAAAGTCGCACAAATTGTTTAAATACACATATACAAATAAAAAAAAAAAAAAAACAAAAATATGGGGTTTAATCAAATAAAATTAGCAAATTATTCATTCTGCTACTTGGTTCTAGAAAATAAAGTACCACTTTTCAGTATATTCCTCAAGGTCTTTAGAGTATTCTAAAAACTTAGTAATTCTTTCAAATTAAACTAATTCTTTAACTAGAGAGCCTTTTTCCTTTTTGTTACTCAAGATGTGAGAACTATTAAAAATTATATTTCCCCCCTTCAAGAAATGTATTTCTTTGAAACTATCATCCAGTATAGACCGGAAGTTGATAATCAGAAGTGACAACTCTCACCAGCCTGTGGGAACATGATCGCATAATCTCCCATAACCTCCTGAAGTAAAGCAGAAGATAAGACTTCAACATTGTAAAACATTTTCAGAGCTTCAGAATCCTTCTGTAATCTAGTGTCATCAGTTATATTAAAATATAATTGTGTTACCCCATAGCCAATGCATAAAGATCTGGCCTCTTCTCTTTTTCTTCTTGGCATATTTTATTCACTCTTCTCTCCAAAGCCTGACCCAGGTTCAAAACTTTTGGGTACCAAGGAAGTATTTTTGTTAGTACAATCAATATATTCCTGATGTGAGTATATTCGCCCGTCTCAAGGCAATGTACTGATGCCTATAACAGATATTGAAAGAACGATTATCATAAAATACAGGTTTGAAGAGAAAAAAAGTCTTTGAAAAATATCCACCATATTTACCTTGGTTAGTTTGTAATGCCATTTGTGGACAACATGTCGAAAATTTTCATAATCTAACTGATCAGCTTTATTTCCACCATCAAATCCAGTTGCCCGTAATATGGTAAGGAATCCTGGATAGTTTCCACATTCCTAAGAAAAATAATAAGTTTCTCATTTTCAAAGGTAAAATTCATCCCACAAAATAGGAAAATAAGACCATATCGGTGACTCTTATGTAAAAGAAACGTTCAGCTTACCCAATGATAATAACTTGAAATATCAAGTTGAAATAGAATAAAAAAAACATACATTTTATAATATATGATTTTAAGTATCACTTTATAGATGAATCTTAAATTCTTTTAAAACTGACCAATCTGAAGCAATAATTATATACATAAGTAAAATATAAACATATTTATTAATTATATACCTTTTCATATGTGGCTCTATCACTATGCCACCTGGTCACCGTCTCTAACATACAGCAAAGAAATCTCCCATACCGACTAGCTTCGTTTTCAGTGCAGCTTGCAACCGTGTAAATTATGTCAGAAAAAACCTAAAGGAAAAATGTTCGAAAAAAAATCAAACTAACTGAAAATATTAAAAACTATATTAAAGCATATCACAATATACAGATAAATTTAATTTAAAAAAAAAAGTACTTTCTCCTATTATATTCACACCTGCAGAGATTTTATTTTTTGGCAACTCTAGATTCTGCAAAAAAAAAAAAAAAAGCAATCAAAGAATCTAAGTGTATTTTTTTAAGAAATCTAATTTATAATAATAAAAGAAAAGGCTATTATTATCATTTTATTACATAATGCTTCTTGGAGACTGAATAGACAGTAGGCAAAGGTAAAGGTGATAAAATTTAGAAATATGCAGCAGACAAACTGTAATACACATTTTAAACCCACAAATAATGTAAGAAAAAAATGCAAGATGGAAAATTCATGAATATGATATTAAAGAATTTCCCTGCTTTCATGTGGTGTAAATGTATAAAAAGGCTTTTATTTGGGTAGAGGGTTGTTTTAGTTTTATTTTGAGGAGTAAAAATTAAAGAATATACAAAGGCCCCACTAATAAAGTTACAAGTTTATTAAATTCAAAGCCTGAGTGACTAGATTAACCTTGAGTGCAACAGATACCATTTCAGGATAGTAACACATTTAACCCTCAGATCAATCTTACTAAGCAAGTCCCTTTCTATAGATAAGAAAACTGAGGCACAGAGAGGTTAAATACCTTGTGAAAGATATAGTGTGGTGGTTTGAATATGTTTGGCCCAGGAAGTGGTACCAATAGGAGATGTCGCCCTGTTGGAGTAGGTGTGTTACTGTGGGAGTGGGCTTTGAGACCCTCCTCCTAGCTTCCTGGAAGTCAGGCTTCCCCTAGTAGTCTTCAGATCAAGATATAGAACTCAGTTTCCCCTACCATGCTGCCATGTTCCTGACATCCTGACATGAAGATAATGGTCTGAACCTCTGAACCTCTAAGCCAGCCCCAGTGAAATGTTGTCTTTATAAGATCTGCCTTGATCATGGTGTCTCTTTATAGCAATGAGAACCCTAACTAAAACATATAGTTTAAAAGAAGTAGAGTTAGGATTCAAGGTCACAAACTTGGCTTTTAAGATCATGTTATTCACTGTATACATAACGCCTCTAGAGTTTATAGTACTTAGCTGTGTTTATGTGGATTTTTTTTTAAGGTTGTGATAAGAACTTACTCGATCATAGCAAAGAAGTGTGGAAAAATTTGGAGTTTTCTGTTGATGTACCAATTCAACAAAACGAGCACAATAAACAGCATCAATTGCTGAAAAAATGCATCGAGGAAATATACACAGCTGTAAAAATTTTGTGATGGTCTCATTTTTGGTAGACTCTAAAAATAAAAGAACATATTAAGCAGTTATCTTCTCCCTAAAGAGCCTGAAGGCTACCAAACATGACAACATTTTAACTGTAGTGTACACAATGTCATAAAACTATAAATGAGGTGATAAAGATTCCTATCACTACTCTGTGGACATTTATCTATAATGTTCATATTATAGATATATATCTATACTATGATCCTGTACAGAAAATTTAAATCCTAAGCTATTACTATTATCTTTACACAAACTAATTGTATTTCGCTAGCAAACTGTCATCAGTCACTTCAGTGAATACATGAGGTTGATTCTGTGGTAAGGAGTAACTAAAGCAGAATATATGCATAATCACTTGAACACTGCCAAAGTTAGAAATGTTTGCTTTTGCAATTTAGCAGCAGCAGGAATAGTCAATCCCAAGAACTTACTTGCTAAAAGCCAGTTGTCTTTTTCTAGTTTCAGTCTCTGAAGTACTCTTTGAACATGTTCCATCTGCTTCTTTTCTTCTTCAAGGAGCTTGTCCTGAAGGGCTGTGCAACGCTCCTTTTCTTTTTTCTTTTTATTTGGAGGCTGCAAAGGAAAGTCAGATACTTTTCTAACTTAAATGTATTGTCTCCTTTCATGTATAAAATTGTAAAGAGAAAGGTGGTTACACTCTATGATTATTGAGGCATGCCTCTACAGTGGATAGTGCCTGCATGTATTACTTTTCTTTCCATTCAGTAGCACCAAGTGCTCACAGATTACCCTCCTAACCCTGGTAGTATACATCTGAAGCATAATTAAATTATCTTTTGCTTTCCTTCATTCCTACAGCCTACTTGTTTAAAAGCCATATGGACTGCCACTGTCTCTAGCATAGCCTATATTCTCAGTACCTCATACCAAAGTACTCTAAATAACATGCACCTAGCTGGTCTCTAACCTCAGACTAAATAACATCCCCACTTATCAAAATCACTCTTTATATTACTCTCATAATCTTTTTAAAGTTCCATTTTTACACCTGTTATTTCACAGCTAAGATATCTTAAATTATTTCTTTAATTATATCATATTTATTATTCTACCCAACTTTCAGTAACTGCCTAATTTTTTACCAACCTGACTTTTTAAATATATCAAGTAAAGGAGGTCTCCTTAAACCCCACACCACTCCCTGTGTTTGCTGGATTATGCATACATATACATATACATATACATATACATATACATATACATATACATATACATATACATATACATGTACATATTATGGATGATAATAATAATCCTTTGGGAATTCCTACTCCTCTTGAAACAGAAGCCACACAAATAACATTAGGCTGCTATGGCAGTATTCAATAGAAAGACATGCATGTCTTTTATTCCTTAATCATGATTTCTAACCATTTCCTAAGATCCTGCCCCAACCATTGAGATGTTACCATTAAATAACTTTAAAATATTATAGAGGAACAAGATGGAAGAATCAAGAATCTTAAACTAAAATAATTACAAAGTATGGATAATACTGCATAAATGACACAACTATACTTGCATTGCTACATCAAAACCTACCATTTCCTGATTGTCATCAATTGCTTTCATCTGGACTTTAAGTTTATTGACTTCTCTTTCATAGCTGGTATGTGGAACTGCAAGGTCATACATGGTCAATGACCAAAATGTAGCATAGAACTGAGGGCTGATGTCATCCCAAACTTTGGAAACATGTAAGGAGACCACTGCTTCATGGACTGGCGCCATCACCATCTCACATGATGTAATGTATTTATGGACTTTATGTTGCTGTTTACTTCCCTTTTCTGATTTTTTAAGTTCATCGTATTTTGACTGCAGATAAAAAGTTAAAACATATCATATATATTTGTACAAAATGATCATGGCAATTCTAGTTTCTTACCAAAAGCACTTATTCTAAGATAAATTACCTCTGAAATCTGTTCCAATCCTTAATTTCATGTTCTTAACTAGTTTTTGTCAATAAAAGTTGACCTACTATCTCCAATAGGACATGTGTCAGTAAGTTGGACTGCCACTAAGAAAGGTTATAAAAAGGTGCTGAGACGACTACCTCAGAAACTAAATGTCCAGTTTTGCCACAGACTTAAAAGTCCTAGAATGCAAGACTTCAATGCTGAAAATGACAACATTCCAGACAGAGCAATCAGCTACTTTAGCCTACTGCCAAGCCAAATGAATTTTTCCATAAGTACCTGCAGTAAATTAAATTGAAACCATGTGAGAACTGATGGTACAGTTTCTTTGACCTGACTGCTTTGTCCTAATTAGAGAATTGGTGGGAAGACTATATTTTCAGTTACATAAGGTAAAAATGAATCTATTAGTACAGAGATACTGACATAATTATTTCCAAATGCAACAAAGAAAATTAATACACTATCTCATGTCTTTCAGCCATTTTATGATGAAAGACCTTTTGTCAAGAAAACAGGCATGATCCTTAAGTTGAATCTAAGAGAAGTCTTGCAACCAGCTGCTTCTTTGTATTAGAAAAAGCACTGAAATAATTCAGTTTATGCTAAGTAGATATAACAAGATGATCATCAGTCAAAGGTTCTGAGTTCTGCACTGATTGGTAATAGTCTCAGCTGCCTTGAGACTGACTGGGCTTCATCCAAGCTGACTAAACTGAAAGTGTATAATCTACTACATTCAGTGTTATGTCAAGCAAAATCCAGGAATCTTGCAATTATTCTAGAAGTAGAACTCTTTATTTTGATAGCCATGCTAGAGAGCAGGCTGATAAATACTGAAACTATAGAATTGATAAAGCTACAAAACGTTACCTACAGGAAAGCACACCAATTCTATCAGAGACTAGGAATGAGGGTGAAAAGGATTTTAAATTTAAAAAATAGATTTTGCTGAAGGTAACTAATATGAATCTAGATGAGTGGAATGATATCTGCAATGCTCTGCCAGGCATGAGATAAAACACTGCTGGAATTACCTGCATATGACAAGCTGACTACCTGACTGGGAAAAGTCTAGAATAGCTAGAGCAAGGAAAACCTTCCTTTTAGATCTTTTTCAAGATTTGAGTCTCAACAATTAAAAGTGAAAATTAAGTTTCAGTTATGAGAGAACTGAATAATAGCACCAATAATGCCAATCGTCCCAACTCTCTGGTCTTGAATCTATGAATCTAGTTTGTAGGCTTGCTACTAGTATCTAGTCAGAAAACTAAGCTTAATCAAAAAGATGGTTTATACTTCATCTACAATGCTAATTTTCCTTCTCTTAAATTAAACTAATACCTAAGTTTATATCTTTTTTTTAATTTTTTAAAGATTTATTTATTTAATTTATATGAATACACTGTAGCTATCTTCAGACACACCAGAAGATGGCATCAGATCCCACTACAGATGGTTGGGAGCCATCATGCAGTTGCTGGGAATTGAACTCAGGACTTCTGGAAGAGCAGTCAGTGCTATTAACCTCTGAACCATCTCTCCAGCCCTTAAGTTTATATCTTTCAACTAACAGAGAATAGTATACCACCACTGATTTATGTCCGAAAAGCTTTTTGTCAGGCCAAGAATCTGAGCAGTGCTTGGTTGAGAGCCTATAGTAGACAATTTCCTGAGGGGAATCTGCAGTTACCCCAATTTCCTCTCTCACTATTTAAAAAATTATTTTATTTCTCTCTCCTCTCCTCTCCTCTCCTCTCCCCTCCCCTCTCTTTTCCTCACCTCTTCTCTCTCTCTCTTTCTCTCTGTGTTTGTGTGTGTCACATGTATATGAGTACCTGTGGAAGCCAGATACCTGATCCCCTGGAGCTGGAATAATGTTGTTATCACTCTCCCCATCTCTATAAACCATACAGCCAGCCCCCACATCACTTATACATTCTCCCTCATTCATCAAAGGCTCACTGAAGACTTCACCTAAGTAGCAAAGTTAGAGCAATGTGGATGCCCATTCAATTGGATCCTAGGCTGCTGAGGAATTCCCTTTCCAAAGAGGCATGTGCCCTATATGAAGTGGGTGGGAGCACTTTATTATTGCCTAGAGTATATAAATGCCACGATACATTTCTTTATTCTTAAACCCTGAGAAGAAAGTGCCATTTCTTTGATTAGATTGTATATCTCTTAAAAGAGAACACTTTTTAAAATTTTTTATTAGATATTTTCTTCATTTACATTTCAAATGCTATCCCAAAAGTCCCCTATACCCTCGCCCTGCCCTGCTCCCCTACCCACCCACTCCCACTTCTTGGGCCTGGCGTTCCCCTGTACTGGGGCATATAAAGTTTGCTAGACCTACACTTTCATCCCAAAAAATATATGTCATTTTTTGACCAGGAATATTTCATTCAGACAACGAGGTATTCATTTGCTAGGACTCATTACTGATTAGGGTGGTCCAGTTCCAAAGTAGTAAAATATGATATAAAATTCCTTAGATAAAGCATTTCTTCTACCTAGGTTCTTGAAGAAATCAGGTCCTATGTTTCTATGGATGAGACTTTGATGTGGTTAGGGTGAGAATGTAAAACATTAACTACATACAGAAGAATTCTCTGGAATGGGAGACTTTAAAGGAGTTCAAAATCCATTTTTGTTCCCATTAACCCTCTAGAATATTCAGGAAAGGAATTGCTGCATAATGCCAGTGAAGTGGTCATTAAATCAAGTAAGACTGAAGCAGTTGTTCATATGTAAACACTAACAGTATTCTCAATTACATGATCAAATGAATGTCAAATTTCTCCCTAGTGTCTTTCTATATACTTCTGCTACACACTATATAACAGAAATTTTATAGGAAATAAAGAGGAAAACTTAGTTTAAGAGAAGGGACCGGGCTGGAGAGATAGCTCAGCAGTTAAGAACACTGACTGAACTGACTGCTCTTCCAAAGGTCACGAGTTCAAATCCCAGCAACCACATGGTGGCTCACAACCATCTGTAATGAGATCTGATACCCTCTTCTGGTGTGTCTGAAGACAGCTACAGTGTACTTATATAAAATAAATAAATCCTAAAAACAACAACAACTACTACTAAAACAACAAAAAAGGAGAGAAAAGGGACCAATGACTGGAGTAAACACCACACACAGTATAGAATTAAATTATTTCACCCCACAAATTGGACTGGAACCCACAAACCGTATAGAATAATAATAATAAAAAAAGAACAGAAGGGCTAGATTCCAAATTAACAAAATAGAGAATATGCTAGGTCTCTATGAATTGACTACGGGGAAAGTCATAGGAAGACCTCTCCTTTAAAACAGCATTTCACTATTTGCTGCTGAGACAACAATAGTAATAGAAAATTAGAGTAATCTGTATTTATCAAATTAGCATGTATTTAAAAATCAAATATTTGTGTAAGTCATTCAGAATTACCAATGAAGACAGTCATACTTACCGAAATATGGTGTGCATACATTGGCCTAGACAGAAAAAATGCTGCATCGTGTGGTGTATGAAATTCATTACAGAGCACATCAATTGAAGGCACTCGTTTTATATAATCTTCTGTACTTAGATTTGAGGCTAAAAACCCACCAAACTGTACTAGGGTGTCATGACACTAAATTAAAAACAAGACAAAAAAAAAGATGTTAACATTTTCCAAAACCAACATAAACTTTCCTCAAATGATTAAGATATATGTTATTTTAACAGAATTTTAATTGACAATTAAGAATCCAAATTTCAATAGCTTAGGCAGGGACAGAAATGAACACTATGTTCAGTGAAATAAACAAGGGTAGAAAGATAATTTCACATATTCCCACTTGTACCTAAAGTCTAAAAAATGTGGACATCACAAAAGTAAAAAGAAGAGTAGATATGAGAGGCTAAGAGTGTCGCTGGAAAGGAGTAGAGAGATGCAAAAGCTGGAGTACCACAATGCATTTATATAGGAGAAGGAAGCTCAAGTGATATACAGCCAACATAGACTGGCTATAGCTTAAAGCAATTTGTGTGATATAGAGATCTAGAAGAAAGGAATTCAGTATTTCTCAACAGGAATGTTAAATGATTAAAAAGATGAAAATATGAATTATCAATTTTATAATTTATACACTATATACATGCACTGAATTATGACAACGTACCCTATAAACATACATAATTACTAGGTATCAAATAAGGTCACCAACAGATTGGGAAAGGATCATTACCAATCCTAAATCAGATAGAGGACTAATATCCAATATAAACAAAGACCTCAAGAAGATAAACTCCAGAAAATCAAATAACCCCATTAAAAAATGAGGCACAGAGCTAAACAAAGAATTCTCAAGTGAGGAATACTGAATGGCTGAGAAGCACCTGAAAAAAATGTTCAACATCCTTCATCATCAGTGAAATGCAAATCAAAACAACCCTGAGATTCCACCTCACACCAGTCAGAATGGCTAAGATCAAAAATTCAGGCGACAGCAGATGCTGGCGTGAATGTGGAGAAAGAGGCACATTGCTGGTGGGATTGCAAGCTGGTACAACCACTCTGGAAGTCAGTCTGGTGGTTCCTCAGAAAATTGGGCATAGTATTACTGGAGGATCCTGCAATATCTCTCCTGGGCATATATCCAAATGTCCCAACTGGTAATAAGGACACATGCTCCACTATGTTCATAGCAGCCTTATTTATAATAGCCAAAAGCTGGAAAGAACCCAGATGTCCCTCAACAGAGGAATGGATACAGAAAATGTGGTACATTTACACAATGGATTACTACTCAGCTATTAAAAACAATTAATTTATGAAATTCCTAGGCAAACGGATGTATCTGGAGGGTATCATCCAGAGTGAGGTAACCCAATCACAAAAGAACTCACATGATATGTCCTCACTGTTAAGTGGATATTAGCCCAGAAACTTAGAATACCCAAGATACAATTTGCAAAAATGAAACTCAGGAGAACGAAGACCAAAATGTGGACACTTTGCCCCTTCTTAAAATTGGGAACAAAACACCCATGAAAGGAGTTACAGAGACAAAGGTTGGAGCTAAGACTAAAGGATGGACTATCCAGAGACTGCTGCACCCAGAGATCCATCCCATAATCAGCCACCAAACGCAGACACTATTGCATAGGCCAGCAAGATTTTGCTGAAAAGACCCTGATATAGCTCTCTTGTGAGGCTATGCCAGTGCCTGGCAAGCACAGACATGGATGCTCAGTCAGCTATTGGATGGAACACAGGGCCCCCAATGGAGGATCTAGAGAATGTACCCAAGGAGCTGAAGGTGTCTGCAACCCTATAGGTACAACAACAATATGAACTAACCAGTACCCCCAGAGCTCATGTCTCTAGCTGCATATGTACCAGAAGATGGCCTAGTCGGCCATCATTGGGAAGAGAGGCCCCTTGGTCTTGCAAACTTTATATGCCCCAGTACAGGGGAATGCCAGGGCCAAGAAGTGGGAGTGGGTGGGTAAAGGAGTTGGGGAGGGGGGGTATGAGGGACTTTCGGGATAGCATTTGAAATGTAAATGAAGAAAATACCTAATAAAAAATTGGAAAAAAATTCTAAATTAAAACAAAGATTTTTTATTCACATATTTGTAATCGGTTAAATATATTTTTCTATATGGACTCCAAAAGAAGAGAGAGAACATGTGAGCTCTAAGCACAGTGATACATATCTATAACCTACTACTACATCTTCAGCTGTGAGTATAAAAACTGTAGTAACTATAGAAACCAGAAAAGTGCAAAGGGAACACTATGGAGGGGGGCAATGGAAAGGGAAATAACAGGAGGCAGCTGACTTGAAGGGGACAATTGAGAAAACAAGGGAATCTTCAATACAGGAGTGAGGAGGAAGGGAAATACAGAAGAGCGGAGGAGGGTAAAATAACAGTGAAGATGTCAAAAAAGTCAATTAGTTACATAAAGATGCTCGTAATACATGTCAGTGCTTAAAATATAGTGTGAGTGAAATTTTCCCCTCTGAGTTGAGAAGAGTATCCTAAAAGCCATAGACTATCAAACAGAAACTAACACTAGATTGAAAAGCCACCTTTTGAATTGCTAGCCAAGAACAGTACAACAAGAGTCTCTCAGAACACTTGCCTAAAATCCTATAAAACTATATATACATATATATATGTGTGTGTGTGTATGTATATGTGTGTGTGTGTGTGTGTGTGTGTGTGTGTGTGTGTGTGTGTGTGTATATATGTGTGCATGCAATGAGAAGTCAGTGACTTTGTCATTGTTTAAAGGATAAAAAATATTAACCACAAAAACATTACTAGCCAACAAAATGGATTTACATATTAGCAATATTATTACTAAGACAGCGGGCTGGAGAGATGGCTCAGTGGTTAAGCGCACTAACTGCTCTTCCGAAGGTCCTGAGTTCAAATCGCAGCAACCACATGGTGGTTCACAACCATCTGTAATGAGATCTAACACCCTCTTCTGGTGCATCTGAAGACAGCTACAGTGTACTTAGATATAATAAGTAAATCTTAAAAAAAAAAAAAAAAGAAATAAGACATATTATCTACTGTGGTGCAATGAAAATTACAAATTTCCAAAGATCAAAAAGAAGGCAAGGGCTGGTGAGATGGCTCAGCGGGTAAGAGCACCCGACTGCTCTTCCGAAGGTGCTGAGTTCAAATCCCAGCAACCACATGGTGGCTTACAACCACCCGCAATGAGATCTGACGCCCTCCTCTGGTGCGTCTGAAGTCAGCTATAGTATACTTATGAAGAATAATAATAAAATGAGCTGGGCAGTGGTGGCGCACGCCTTTAGTCCCAGCACTTGGGAGGCAGAGGCAGGCGGATTTCTGAGTTCGAGGCCAGCCTGGTCTACAAAGTGAGTTCCAGGACAGCCAGGGCTATACAGAGAAACCCTGTCTCGAAAAACCAAAAATAATAATAATAATAATAATAATAATAATAATAATAATAATAATAATAATAAAATGAATCCTTGGACCGGAGAGAGCAGGGACTGAACAGGCAGGACAGACTGGAGCAAGTGGGGCCAACCAGAGCGAGCGGGGCAGACCAGAGCGAGAAGGGTTGACCGGAGCGAGGAAAAATAAAAAAGGCAAACAATCTGAAGATGGATGACCTTTCATGATGGAATGTCTCATTAACTGAAAACCTTATATATAGCATCTCCTATACCCATCTTGTAAATAGAATAATATGCACAGAAATAGAGGCCCTATTTAAGGAAAGCCTATTTGACATTAGAGGTGTCAGACATTCACATGATGTGTACAAATGGTATGTTTCAAATGACATCACAATCTCTATTTTATTGAGATTTTTAAAAAAAAGTTTTCCTCAACACTCAAGCTTCTTTCACTTACCTGGTCATAGAGTTTCCCCACAAGTTTCAAGTGTTTCTCTCCACCCTCCTGAAAAATTACCCCATTCCTCTGTTGTGCCATAAGCAAACAGAGAGGAAGAGCAAGATCATGGTCCAGTAGTGCATCCTTTAATCTCTGAGAAGATTTTTTAGTGTTTCTGATCTGGCCGAAATAACCACCCTGCATAAAAGAAGACAAAAATTATTGCTATATGCAATGTATTCCATGCTGTCTCACTGGGAAAAGATACACAAGGAAGTTAAGGCACAATCTTTAAAATATTTCTGAACTAGAAGTTATAATCCAATCACATGGGCAAGAGAGTCAAGGTGATTGGATGTTCAGGCCCATCCTCAATTGCACATGTTTAAGTCCAGTTTGAAGTGACTACAAAGGACCCTGTCTTAAGAATCAGAATAATAAGAAGACATGCCTGGCTTAATATAAAGCAACACCAAATAAAATAAAGCATTTCTATAACATATAAACATTCTCCTTAACAAATTTGTTTTAATGATACTATTGTTTATTATAATCTGGCTAATGGTAGCTCAATTGTGCAACTCATTGTTTCCATTTTCTACTTGGTAAAAATCTCACAAAGGATTATTTTTTTATTTAGTGAAAAGATTTAGTAGACTGTGATAGAGATTTATTCCCGTGAAATATCAAGGAAAATCTTTTCAGTACAAATATGTTATTGTCTTTTGTACTTTTGCATGTTTTAAAGTTCCAATTACTCGTGTTTCACAGCTCTTAAAAAAGAAGGTAGCAGTGGTTTTAAGAGGAGAACATGTATGGCTTTGACATTAAGCTTCGGGTAATTAGATACTGTTTAGATTCAATACTATGATCACACAGACAGCACTGTCCACTTATCTGTGGCAGGTATGTTCTACAATTCACAGTGGATAAATGAAAACTTTAGATGATATGAAACTCTATAAAAACAATGTTTTGTAGACCCATGACAAAGCTTAATTAAGCACAGCAAGAAACTAGCAACCAGCTAGATAACCCCCCCCCCCCCGAGCTCCCAGGGACTAAACACCAACCAAAGAGTACACATGCAGGGACCCATGGCTCCAGCTGCATATGTAGCAGAGGATGGCCTTGTCAGGCATCAATGGGAGGGGAGGCTCAATACACCAGCGTAGGAGAATGCTAGGACTGGGAGGCAGGAGTGGGTAGGAAAGTAGGGGAGCACCCTCATAAAAGCAGCAGGAGGTGGAGTGGGGTAGGAAGCTTGTGGAGGGGAAACTGATAACATTTGAAATGTAAATAAATAAAAAAAAACAATAAAAAAGTTAAAAAAAATTAGCAACAACAATTAATACAACAATCTGAACAATACAATAAAAGTTAAATAAGGTCACTCTCCAAATATGTTACTGCACTGCATTGACATTCTTAATGATAGCATGATATGAAACAACACAGGCATAGTGATGAAGAATTGGGAAATTTGAGCAAAGGTTACTTTAATATAAACATTTTGCAATATAGCCAGCTGAGAACCAGGACTACTAGCCACATAGCCAATATGGAAACAAAGATGGCTATTCTATGACTAAAGAGTAGCTCATACAGTGTGGATACAATAGCCAAAAAGATAATTTATATGCCAAAAGTGAGCAAGAAGAAGGGCAAAATTTTTATGATTCTTTATAAAATGGGTCTCAAAGTAAAATATTATAATTTATCTACTTATGGATATTTTTCTCTTTATTTTTGAATTGTGGTTAAACATGAGTAACTGACACCTTGAAAGACAAAGCCACAAATATTAAGTCCTTCCTTACCTCAGCTTTTAGCTGCTCCCCACCAGTCATGGCTTCTAACTGCTCCATCGTCATTTCCTCTGTAATTTCAATTCCTGCCATTTTTTGTACCACTTCTTTCAATATTAGTAGGTCAAAACTAATAAAAAATTTTAAAGAAATACAAAAATTAAACTATAAAAATCAAAAGAAAATATTTGAAGTTAAAACTTTAAGTATGAAAATAATAATACATAATAACTAGTCTACTGAGAATCTTTACTTAGACAAAGGAATGAGAGACAACAGCAAGGCTTGGTTTTTCATTTAATCTTATTTTCAAAATAAATGTTACATCAATTCTAGTCCTACAATAAAAATATTTCATGTTTCTCTTTGATTTATTTTTACCTGGATTAACTTGAAGCTTGGAATAGGATACAAAAATAAAAATAATTGAAAACACCTTCCTTCTCCCTTACCCAAGCTTCATGTATTTTTCCTCAGTTTTCATTTGTACTTCACTTCACTTCCTCCACACACACCCCACCTCTACCTCTCCCCTGTTTTGATTGTCAGTAACTATGTAATGTTCTCTAAGAGTTCATGTGTTAAGGATCTGATACCAATCTGATGGCACTATTTTGGAAAGTTCTTGAAACTTTAGGTGAATTCTAGCTGAAGGAGGCAGGTCAGAGAATGTCTGTCTGTCTGTCTGTCTCTGTGTCTCTTTTGCTTCCTCCCTCATCACTCCCTCCACAACCTCCTTCCCTCACCTGTATCTCACAGAAACACAGACAGGGGAGAGAGGGAGGGGGGAGGGAGGGAAGGAGGGAGGGAGACACACAGACAGCCTCTTCATTTCTTGCTGAAAAATCTGTTGCCCCACACACCCTTAAGCCCTGGTGATCCACCTCACAGCACACCTAAAGCAACAGTCCCTAACCTAGACTGAAACCTCTGAACTGATTAGAAAAGAATCCTCAGTTTCATGTTGGTTCTTTTAGGAATTTGTCACAATAACAAGAAAATAAGACAAAAGACTTCACAGAATGACTGGGGGAGTAAATTACCTAAGCTGTGGTCTAAAAACGCACATTAGCATAGAGCCACTTGCTCACACAAGTACAGCTGTCAGCAACTTTAGTAACTATAACACTTAATCTACTGTTTCTATTTCATTTTCAACAACTGTCCCAATAACATGTTCCTCATCCTCCAATTCAACTGAAAGCCATCTTTCTAAAACTCCAAGTAATAAAAATGAATAAAGCCCTAAAACATTGATTCATAAAGAGAAGGGGAAGGAAGGAAAAACAAAAGGGAAATGTGGAGTCTGCTCAAAACAGCTCACGGACTGCAGAGGCTGAGCAGTGGACTGCAGCTTCTGGGACAGGCTTCTGGGAGAGGCTTCTGGGACAGACCCCCTTTTCTGGCAGCTGAAATCCAGGCACCTTCCCCACCAGAGGAGAGTTGGCCGTCGGAGTCAGCTGTGACCCCCAGAGCAGGTAAGGAAGCCATCTTGTCTCCCAGGTCCCTCTGGGACCAGTCTGTGCAAAACAGCTCACTGACTGCAAAAGCTGAGCAGCAGACTGCAGCTTCTGTGACAGGCAGAAGCACATGGCTTCTGGGTCAGACACCGGTTTCAGACAGCTGAAATCCGGGCACCTTCCCAGCCAGAGGAGAGGTGGCCACCCACTGGGGTCAGCTGAGACCCCCAGAGCAGGTAAGGGAGCCATCTTGTCTCCCAGATCCCTCTGGAACCAGTCTGCTCAAAACAGCTCACTGACTACAGAGGCTGAGCAGAGGACTGCAGCTTCAAGGACAGGCAGAAGCACACTGGTTCTGGGACAGACCCCCGTTTCTGGCAGCTGAAATTCGGGCACCTTCCCAGCCAGAGGAGAGGTGGCCGCCCAGGTGGGCTGTGACCCCCCCAGAGCAGGTAAGGGAGCCATCTCGTCTCCCGGGTCCCTCTGAGACCAGTCTGTGCAGATCAGCTTGCAGACTGTGGAGGGTGAGCAAGCAGAGTACAGAAGCAACACAGCCTCTGGGACAGAGCCCCGTTTCAGGCTGCAGACATCCAGGCACCTTCCCCACCAGAGGAGAGGTGGCCACCCAGGAGGGCTGTGACCCTCAGATCAGGCTGGGCAGGGGAGCACAGAGACTGTGGAGGCAACCCATCTTCTGGTACAGGCCCCGATTAGGACCTTCATCTTTAACCAGGAGGCGGGTCTGAATACCAGATCTCTGTGCAATTTCCCTGCAAGAAGAGAGCTTGCCTGAAGTAAATACTCTGACCACTGAGACTCAGAAAAGAACAGGACTCCCAGGACAACTGACAGAGGTTAACAGAATCACAGGAGAAACAGGATCCAGCCAGAGACAACTATAAGAACTAACTCCAGGGATTACCAAATGGCAAAAGGCAAACGTAAGAATCTTACCAACAGAAACTAAGTATGCTCACCATCAACAGAACCCAGCACTCCCACCTCAGCCAGTCCTAGATACCCCCACACACCCCAAAAACAAGATTTAGATTCAAAATCATATTTCATGATGCTGGTAGAGGACCTTAAGAAAGACTTTAATAACTCAAAGAAATGCAGGAGAACAACACTAAAGAGGTAGAAGTCCTTAAAGAATCACAGGAAAACAAGGCTAAACAGGTAGAAGTCCTTAAAGAGGAAACACAAAAATCCCTTAAAGAATTCAGGAAAAAAAAACCAAACAAGTGATGGAATTGAAGAAAACTATCCAAGACCTAAAAAGGGACAAAGAAACAATAGAGAAAACCCAAAGTGAGACAATTCTGGAGCTAGAAACTCTAGGAAAGAAATCAGGAACCATAGATGCGAGCATCAGCAACAGAATACAAGAAATCGAAGAGAGAATCTCAGGTGCAGAAGATTCCATAGAGAACATGGGCACAACAATCAAAGAAAATGCAAAATGCAAAAAAGAATTTAACTCAAAACATCCAGGAAATCCAGGACACAATTAGAAGACCAAACCTACGGATAATAGGGGTAGATGAGAATGAAGATTTTCAACTTAAAGGGCCAGCAAATATCTTCAACAAAATAATAGAAGAAAACTTCCCAAACCTAAGAAAGAGATGCCAATGAACATACAAGAAGCCTACAGAACTCCAAATAGACTGGACCAGAAAAGAAATTCCTCCTGACACATAATAATCAGAAAAACAAATGCACTAAATAAAGATAGAATATTAAAAAAGCAGTAAGGGAAAAAGGTCAAGTAACATATAAAGGCAGGCCTGTTAGAATTACACCAGACTTCTCACCAGAGATTATGAAAGCCAGAAGATCCTGGACAGATGTTATACACACCCTAAGAGAATACAAATACCAGCCCAGGCTGCTATACCCAGCAAAACTCTCAATTACCATAGATGGAGAAAACAAAGTATTGCATGACAAAACCAAATTCACATAATACCTTTCCACGAATCCAGCCCTTCAAAGGATAATAAAGGGAAAACACCAACACAAGGACGGAAATTACACCCTTGAAAAAGCAAGAAAGTAATCCTTCAACAATCCTAAAAGAAGACAGCAGCAAGAACAGAATCCCAACTTTAACAACAAAAATAACAGGAAGCAACAATTACTTTTCTTTAATTTCTCTTAACATCAATGGACTCAATTCCCCAATAAAAAGACATAGACTAATAGACTGGCTACACAAACAGGATCCAACATTTTGCTGCTTACAGGAAACACACCTCAGGAAAAAAAGACAAACACTACCTCAGAGTGAAGGGCTGGAAAACAATTTTCCAAGCAAATGGTCCTAAGAAACAAGATGGAGTAAACATTCTAATATCGAATAAAATTGACTTTCAACACAAACTTATCAAAAAATACAAGGAGGGGCACTTCATACTCATCAAAGGCAAAATCTACCAAGATAAACTCCCAATTCTGACTATCTATGCTCCAAATGCAAGAGCAGCCAAATTCATTAAAGAAACTTTAGTAAAGCTCAAAGCACACATTGCACCTAACACAATTATAGTGGGAGACTTCAACACTCCACTCTCACCATTGGACAGATCCTGGAAACGAGAACTAAAAAGAGACACATGGACACTAACAGAAATTGTGAAACAAATGGATTTAATAGATATCTACAGAACATTTTATCCTAAAACACAAGGATATATCTTCTTCTCAGCACCACATGGTACCTCCTCCAAAATTGACCATGTAATTGGTCACAAAATAGGACCCAACAGATACAAAAATATTGAAGTTATCCCATGCATCCTATCAGATCACCACGCACTAAGGCTGATCTTCAATAACAGCATTAATAATAGAAAGTCAGCATTCACGTGGAAACTGAATAACACTCTACTTAATAATACCTTGGTCAAGGAAGAAATAAAGAAAGAAATTAAAGATTTTTAGAGTTTAATGAAAATGAAGCCACAATGTACCCAAACTAATAGGACACAATGAAAACAGTCCTAAGAGGCAAACTCATAGCCCTAAGTGCCTCCAAAAAGAAACTAGAGAGAGCATACACTAACAGCCTGACAGTACATCTAGAAGCTCTAGAACTAAAGGAAGCAAATTCATCCAATAGGAGTAGATGGCAGGAAATAATCAAACTCAGGGCTGAAATCTACCAAGTGGAAACAAAAGGAACTATTCAAAGAATCAACCAAACCAGGAGCTGATTCTTTGAGAAAATCAACAAGATAGATAAACCCTTAGCCAGACTAACTAGAGGGCACAGGGACAGTATTGTAATTAACAAAATCAGAAATGAAAAAGGAGACATAACAACAGATCCTGTGGAAATCCAAAGCATCATCAGATCCTACTACAAAAGGCTATACTCAACGAAACTGGAAAGCCTGGATGAAATGGATAATTTCCCAGACAGATACCAGGTACCAAAGTTAAATCAAAATCAAATTAACGATTTAAACAGTCCCATTTCCTCTAAAGAAATAGAAGCAGTTATCCATAGTCTCCCAACCAAAAAAAAAAAAAAGCCCAGGACCAGATGGGTTTAGTGCTGAGTTCTATCAGACCTTCAAAGAAGACCTAATTCCAACTCTCGTCAATCTATTCCACAAAATGGAATCAGAAGGTATTCTACCCAATTCATTCTATGAAGCCACAATTACTCTGATACCTAAACCACACAAAGGTCCAACACAGAAAGAGAACTTCAGACCAACTTCTCTCATGAATATCGATGCAAAAATACTCAATAAAATACTCGCAAACCTAATCCAAGAACACATCAAAATGATCATCCATCATGACCAAGTAGGCTTCATCCCAGGGATGCAGGGATGGTTTAATATATGGAAATCCATCTCAACGTAATACACTATATAAACAAACTCAAAGACAAAAAAACACATGATCATCTCATTAGATGCTGAGAAACATTTGTTGACAAAATCCAACACCCATTCAATAAAAGTCTTGGAAAGATCAGGAATTCAAGGCCCATACCTAAACCTAATAAAAACAATCTACAGCAAACCAGTAGCCAAACAGCAAAGTAAATGGAGAGAAGCTGGAAGCAATCCCATTAAAATCAGGGGCTGCCTGCTTTCTCCCTACCTATTCAATATAGTACTTGAAGTCCTATCCAGAGCAATTAGACAACAACAGGAGATCAAGGGGATACAAATTGGAAAGGAAGAAGTCAAAATATAACTATTTGTAGATGATATGATAGCATATATAAGGGACCCTAAAAATTCCACCAGAGAACTTCTAAACCTGATAAACAGCTTCAGTGCAGTAGCTGGATATAAAATTAACTCAAACAAATCAATGGCCTTTCTCTACACAAAGGATAAACGGGCTGAGAAAGAAATTAGGGAAACAACACCCTTCACAATAGTCACAAACAATATAAAATACCTTGGTGTGAATCTAACTAAGGAAGTGAAAGATATGTATGATAAGGACTTCAAGTCTCAAGAAAGAAATTGAAGAAGATCTCAGAAGATGGAAAGATCTCCCATGCTCATGGATTGGCAGGATTAATATAGTCAAAATGGCTATCCTGCTGAAAGCAATCTACAGATTCAATGCAATCTCCATCAAAATTCCAACTCAATTCTTCACTGAGTTAGAAAGGGCAATTTGCTAATTCATCTGGAATAATAAAAAACCTAGGATAGCAAAAACTATTCTCAACAATAAAAGAAACTCTGGTGGAATCACCATGCCTGACCTCAAGCTGTACTACAGAGCAATTGTGATAAAAACTGCATGGTATTGGTACAGCAACAGACAGGTAGATAAATGTAATAGAATTGAAGATCCAGAAATAAACCCACACACCTATGGTCATCTGATCTTTGACAAAGGAGCTAAAACTATCCAGTGGAAAAAAGACAGCATTTTCAACAAATGGTGCTGGCATAACTGGCAGTTATTATGCAGAAGAATGCGAATTGATCAATTCTTATCTCCTTGTACAAAGCTCAGTTCTAAGTGGATCAAAGACCTCCACATAAAACGAGAGACACTGAAATATAGTGGAGAAAGTGGGGAAAACCCTTGGAAATATAGAGGAGAAAGTGGGGAAAATCCTTGGAGATATGGGCACAGGGAAAAAATTCCTAAACAGAACAGCAATGGCTTGTGCTGTAAGATCAAGAAATTGACAAATGGGACCTGCATGAAATTGCAAAGCTTCTGTAAGGCCAAAGATACTGTCAATAAGACAAAAAGGCCACCAACAGATTGGGAAAGGATTTTTACCAATCCTAAATCTGATAGGGGCTAATATCCAATATATACAAAGAGCTCAAGAAGCTGGACTCCAAAAAATCAAATGACCCCATTAAAAAATGGGGTACAGAGCTAAACAAAGAATTCTCAACTGAGGAATACTGAAAGGCAGAGAAGCACCTGAAAAAAAAAATGTTCAACATCCTTAATCATCAGGGAAATTCAAATCAAAACCACCTTGAGATTCCACTTCACTCCTGTCAGAATGGCTAAGATCAAAAACTCAGATGACAGCAGATGCTGGTGAGGATGTGAAGAAAGAGAAACACTCCTCCATTGCTGGTGGGATTGCAAGCTGTTACAACCATTCTGGAAGTCAGTCTGGAGATTCCTCAGACAATTGGACATAGTACTACCGAAAGATCCAGCAATACCTCTACTGGGCATATACCCAAAAGATATTCCAACTGGTAAAAAGAACACATGCTCCACTATGTTCAAGCAGCCTTATTTATAATAGTCAGAAGCTGCAAAGAACCCAGATGTCCCTCAACAGAGGAATGGATACAGAAAATGTGGTACATTTATACAATGGAGTACTACTCAACTATTAAAAACAATGAATCTATAAAATTCTTGGGCAAATGGATGGATCTGGAGGAAATCATCCTGAGTGAGGTAACCCAATCACAAAAGAAGTCACTTGATACGCACTCACTGATAAGTGGATATTAGCCCAGAAACTTAGAATACTCAAAATACAACTTTCAAAGCACAAAAAAATCAAG
The DNA here is from genome assembly GCA_902729485.2 of Mus minutoides. Taxonomy (NCBI): domain Eukaryota; kingdom Metazoa; phylum Chordata; class Mammalia; order Rodentia; family Muridae; genus Mus; species Mus minutoides. The sequence goes on from LR749493.1 coordinate 3,187,785, forward strand.
ATGAAGGGAAACCAAAGTATGCATATTTCATTCCTTTTTAGAATAGAGAACAAAACACCCATGAAAGGAGTTATAGAGATAAAGATTGGAGCTAAGACGAAAGGATGGACCATCCAGAGCTTACCCCAGCTGGTAATCAGCCATCAAAGCCAGACCTATTGCATATGCCAGCAAGATTTTGATGAAAGGTCCCTGATATAACTATCTCAAGTGAGGCTATGCTAGTCCCTGGCAAACACAGACTGGGATGCTCACATTCATCTATAGGATGGAACACAGAGCCCCCAATGGAGGAGCTAGAGAAATTACCCAAGGAGTTGAAGGGGTCTACAACACTTTGGGTGGAACAACAATATGAACTCACCAGTACCCCCAGAGCTCATGTCTCTAAATGCATATGCAGCAGAAGATGGCCTAGTCGGCCATCACTGGGAAGAGAGGCCCCTTGGTCTTACAAACTTTATGTGCCCCAGTACAGGGGAATGCCAGGGCCAGGAAGTGGGAGTGGGCGGGTGGGGGATCAGGGCGGGGGTGGGGGGGTATAGGGAACTTTCAGGATAGCATTTGAAATGTAAATAAAGAAAATATCTAATAAAAATAATAATAGAAAAGGGAAATGTGGCAAGTTGTGGTACTTGAGCCTAAAGTAAAGGGTTTTGTACAATAAGCATCACATTCTAGCTATGTGTTAACAGGTATACACTTTTGAGACAAAGCCTCCCTATATAGCCCATACTAACCTCATACTCATGGTCCTCTTACCTAAGTGTTCTGGATTTATGGCCATCTGCCACCACACCTGGCTAGGGATGTACTTTAATCTGCAACATTTTGAACTGTCACTGGAAAAAGATACTTTGTGACTTCTACAACTTTCTCTAATTACACAGTAGTTCCAAAGGTGAAAGTGCAACTATCAATATACAAGCTATTGAACAAAGGTGTACTTTCCTAATATTCCTATCAGGGGCTTTTCAATGTGCCATGCTTTCTGAAAGCAGGCAGTTCTGTGCAAACAAATACACAACTACCAATCCACCCAAGCTGTAACACTAACAAATGTGGCATTCAGCTGTTTTAAAAATGTTTTAATTAAATGGCCACAAATATGTATTGACAATAAGGCAAACTAAACTCTAGGTTAAAATGACTGTTCTCATGGCTTGTAAAAATAAACAAGTAAATTACAGGAGTGACATTGATGACAAAGCTACAATTAGTCTCCTGTCAAAACCCAGGTGCTATATTATCTTCAAATTTTTTTCCCAAAGCTAAAATAGCAAAATACCTGTTCAAAACACCAAAGAGCTTTTATTTTTATTGAATTTCTATCAGAAATCTTCTAAAAACAATATTTGATTATAATCAATCTACTAGTACTAATGTTTAACAAATCTATTTATTGAAAACCTAAGCACTGCCACTGGCTCAAAATAAACTTCAGCATTTACAAAGATGCACATAAATTTTACATATCCAATTCATATTCAAAAAGTATTTTTCCTGTATACTCCCTTACAGAAAAAGCTTAATCGTAAAATAAGTTAACTGTCATTTTAATGATGTATACATGTGGCTAAATTTTATAGTACTAAAGAAACTATCTCTCTGTATTGACTTCTAGTTTCTCTTAAATATTCAATAACTGGGCATGGTGGCACATGCCTTTATCCAAGCACTCAGGAGACAGAGGCAGGCAGTTGGGTCTCTTTGAGTTCAAGGCCAGCCTGGATCTCATTGTGAGTTCCAGGATGGCCAGAGCTACATGATGAGACCACGTGTTAAAAGAAAAAGAAAAGCTCACTCTCTGTCTCTCTCTCTCTCTCTCTCTCTCTCTCTCTCTCTCTCTGTGTGTGTGTGTGTGTGTGTGTGTGTGTGTGTGTGTGTGTGTGTATGCAATTCTAACATTTGAAATGTTAAGTGAAGATTTCAATTCTGAGGATAACCTGGACTGCATAATGAGACTCTACCTTAAAAATATATATTCTATAAATAACTATTGCAGTTGAATCTATGTGTCTTTCAAAATAACAGTAATCTCAACATTTCAAACCACCAGAAGTGCTTGAATTATTGAAGTTCATCTCCATATAATTTACCTTTTGCCTGCCTTTAATTGATTGGCTACATACTGAAGAAGACCAGCAAGATCAATTGGATATTTACGGAATACTGCACCACAGAAACTAGCCAGACCTACATGAAATAAAAAACAAAAATAGTTCATCAGACAAAAAATATAGTAAGTACAATTTCATTAAATTCAATTTCTAAAGCAAAATGAGGTATAATTTCTTAAAACATTTTTATTTTTATTTCATGAGCATACATTTTTGCGTACATGAACATATGTGTACCATGTTCATTACCAGGTGCCTAAGGAAGAGCTAGAAAAGGGTGTTAGATCCCCTGAACAGGTGCTATGCATGACCGTGAGCTGCCATGTGAGTGCTGGGAAACTGGTTCTTCTTGAAGACCAGCCAGATCAGATGACACTCAACAAGTCCAGGGTGGTGTGGTCAGAGACAACTTCCTCAAATTCTATCATAGTAAAATAAAATAGTCTCTTGAGTAAAGAAAATTACTAAGTACTTTATAAAATCTCCATACAGTCCCAAGGTCTCTGACACTTTGCAGAATAAGCTTAGTGGCTAGATACCATCAAGGGCTCGTGAGAAATTAGCACTTAAAAGCCTGAAAGCATAGGCAGGTAAAGAAAGCATGGCGGTCCCCACCTCCTTAGTCTCACGGATGGTGCTACCATCCTGAGCACAGTGAAAGTACTTACTCTGAAGCCAGCTTGAGATGGTTGTGTCATCATGTTTCATTCTCTCCTTTTCTGGATTAGCTAAAGCTTCAATGATACAATCTTTTATACATTAAGAAAAAACTATCAGAACATCAGTAATAAAGACCCTTAAACCCCCACATCTTCAGAGAGGACAGAAAATAGCTACCATATACTCATTATTTATCAACCCTCTTTCCCATCTCCTAAGAAGTAACATTCCACCCGTATCAACATGCTTGATAAAATGAGTGTCTCTCCCTTTATACAACACAAAGCACTAACATATGTGCATGCATCCACATGCACACATACACAATTTCCTTTTCAATACTTTGGGCTGACAACAGATCAGCCAATTAGACCAACTTTAGATCATTACTAAAGGAAGTCAGAGAAAAATTAATCATTCAGCATTTACATAAAGGGACACATGAAATCTATGTTTTGCTCCACATGAAAGGATACAGGCCAAGACATCATAATTCAATGAAGTGAGGTATTTCAATGAATCTACTACAGGTGTTATTAAGTTATCGTATTTCTGGATTTGTGACAAGATCTGGAAGATCAAGAAAGAGTAAGTTACATTAACTAAATAAAAAAACCTTCTATGCTAAGTAAGGTTCATACTTCTCTAAAATTAGAAATAATACAATTAAAGTGTTTCTAGTCAGGCAGCCTTTAGCTCTAGCACTCGGGAAGCAGAAGCAGGAGGATCTCTGTGAGTTTGAGGCCAGCCTGTTCTACAGAGCAAGTTCAAGACCAGGGATATACAGAGAAACCCTGTCTTGAAAACAAAGTGTCTCTACTGTTTTTCATCTATATAAAACATTTTACATTATCATTGCTATATAGAGTATTTTCCTAAGGCTACATTTTCTACCTAGGAAACAATTCCAAGAGGTCTAAACTTGTATTTTGTAATAGTAATGGCTAGTCCTATTTTAAATGTTATTTAGAGTCTTTCTAAAATGGACTCTGTGCTTCCCCCATCCCCACCCCACCTCTGCCCCTGGGTACCTATTTTTTTGTCTTTGTTGTTTGTTTGTTTTTCCAAGTGAAAGAGAAAACATGGGGTTTGGTAACTAGGAAAGTAGGGAGGATGTGGGAAGACTTCTGGGAGGGGGAAATATGATCAAAATATACTGTGTGAAAATTTTAACAATGATAATGTTAAAAAGAAGGTAACCCTGCTAAAAGGAAATCAAAGTGAAATGTTATTCAAATGTTTCTAAAACCTAACAATAGTTGTGTTATACATTACTAGAACACAGATCAATTTGTTAAATACTGTAGATGAAGATTTTTGTTTTTACCATAAAGTAGTATATCATCTGCTGTTTGCTAAGATTTTAAATTTTACTTCATTTCCACTTGTACTGATATAAAGACAATCAAAAGGGAAATCTCTTAAAATAATATTAACTTCAAAACGTACATAATCAAACAAAATTGTTGGATTGCTGTGGCTCAGCTTGCCAATTTGTCTTCCTGAAGGCTTCACATTTTCCTTGGTTAGACGCCTACAAAGGGAGAGAAATGCCGAGGCTCAGTACTAAGTAGAATTACTCAGGATGCTGATAAGCTTTGCTGTACTATGTGGAAAACTCAAATACATCAAATGGCTCCATGCAAACAACTGCATTTTCATCCACTCTGTAGCAAAAGGTAGACTCTCTTAGGGAATTTCAGAGTTTAAATGCTAGTTATCCACTAAGAGTAAAACTTATTTTACTGTATAAATACATGAAAACTTTTTAAAAAGAATCATACGTATTTTAGATTTACAAGGTTTCATTTATCAGTTCAGAAATTAGTTCTCTCATTTTCTTATTCAAGATACACAATTTTTAAAATCAATAAATTATAGTCCTTTCGTTTTTTTATTTCTGTGATCAGCATATGTTTTCTAAGATTCTAAAACTCTATCAGTGAAATCCTAAAGATTAACATAAGTTTTTTTGATGGTTACATAATGAACACAGAAACTCTAAACAGCAACAAGTGAACAAATGAAAGCTTTCTAAAAGGAGTACACATCTAACACCACTAAACATTCAAAAAGACATAATGAAGTTCAATTTGTAATTCAAGGAATGGAACCATTTTTAAAGTAATATAATTATGTTACGAAGCTTGTGATAAAAGCAATCCAATAATTAAAATGATGTAATCATCAGCTGCTTCCCCTTCTTGTTTCCTATAGCTCAGTTTCTCCTGTTCCCTGACAGGTTTTAAATCTGAAACCATATCCACCTCGGCCTTTAACTTAGCACCACCCTTCCCTATTTCGAACCCTGTACCAGGTGGTTCTCCTACTCGCCTCACTCACATAAAACTGTACACTTTTTACTCTATTCCATTTGTCTTCACTACCCTGAAGAGAAAATAAGCAAAATTAAACAAATATTCTCTTGATGGTGTCCTACCTCCAAGCTACCAGAATGTCAGACATATAAAACACAATCAATGAGCATTTGAAAAATGAATGGCTTCAAAAATTATAAAATTACACAAAAAATATCCTAAAATATTCCACTGTCAATGTAAAAAGTTGTAGCAAATTCATGAAGTTTGGTACAACAGCTGAGCTACAGCTAAAATGTAACAAAAACCCAAGTATATTAAAAAATTCTACACATATTGTTCTACACTAAATAAAAATATGCATTCATGTATGCATTCATTCATATTAATGCTTACTATGACAAAGCATTAGGCCTTAAGAACATAAAAATAAAGAGCAGTTCTTGCTCTCAAGCCTAGCCTAACTAAAGACACAAATTTAAAACCATGTTTTTAAAATTTCTGTGTTTTTAATTTTTTTTTTGTTTGTTGATTTTTCTGACACAGTCTCATCTCAGGTAGTAAAGACAGGGATCAAAGTCATTATCCTCCTTTCAAAGTACAAGAACTACAGAAGTATGCTATTATTCCTGACAAATTTTCTTTTTAAAAAGGTAACAAATTTGAGAACAGGACTTATATTCAATCAAGAACATTAAAAGTATAAATAATATATCTATATTGCCTTATATACACACTTGGAAGGATAAAAAAGAATCTAAATAGTGGTTCCTTTAGTTTTCTCCTCTGGGAGAGAACTGAGTGTGTGAAGAGCAGGACATACACCTGTTTAAAAAACGTGCATACTTTTTAAGGGCACAACACGATGTTCTTAATCTATATAGGTATTATAGAATAAATCTGTCAAGCAAATTACTTTTTCATCTCAAAACTTACTTTTTATTGTAATATGAATCTTTAAAAAGTAGTCTTCAGGAAATTTGCAATAGGTATTATTATTGTTGACCATGGTCACCACAAAGTATAATATGCAACTAAAATTTATTTCTTACATCTAAGTAAAATCTTGTATCCTTTGATCAACATTTCTCCTTTCCTTCAAATCCCTCTTTTCCCCAATAATACTCCTTCTACTAGAGTCCTTTGTCACTTTAAAAAAAGGAAATTCTGTCATTCACAACATGGACAAAACTGGACAGAACACCATAGTACCTGAACAAAGCTGGGGATAGAAAGAATTGCTATATAATAATATTTATATGTAGAATCAGTATATTCATTCATCTGCTGATTTTATATACCTACAAAAAGGAACACTATCATAGTAATGTGCACAAGGGGAATGCTAGCATAATTTGCCTAAGGTGTACTGGTGGCACAAATCAACTTTGTCAGTATGTGCTGTGGAGGCTTCAGAGAGCTGGCACTCATGCACACTTTCTAAGACGAATCACCAGATGGAGAGGGAAAGGCAAGCTAAGGGAAAATTTGTACAAATAAAGGAAGCAAAAAATACATACAAAGGAAGTAAGGCTAAGGAGACCATGGTGCATTTAGGGAAACAAGTTCAGTAAAGTTTTTGATGTAGGCTATATGGTAGGAAATATCAAGGAGTATCTCTCATATCACCATGCCATAAAGCTTGACATATGATCTGCCAAGTATTATCAAATCACCCAAGGATTTTGATCTCTGCACTTGGGAGGCAGAGGCAGAGGCAGAGGCAGAGGCAGAGGCAGAGGCAGAGGCAGAGGCAGAGGCAGAGGCAGAGGCAGAGGCAGAGGCAGAGGCAGAGGCAGAGGCAGAGGCAGAGGCAGAGGCAGAGGCAGAGGCAGGGGGATTTCTGAGTTTGAGAACAGCCAGGGCTACACAGAGAAACCCTGTCTTGAAAAACAAACAAACAAACAAACAAAACAAAAAACAAAACAAAACCAAAAAAGGATTTTGAAATAAGAGAATAAGTCAAGTTACTATACTATTCCAGAAAAAAAGAATTAAGGTTGTGCTTACAGAGTAAAGAGAATCGAGAAAATTAGTATTAAGTATTAATTTTGAAAAGCATTCAACTCAGTGCCTAGCACAAATAGTGTATGTGTGCATATATGAATGACCTGATCATACATATATACAGATATATAGACAAAACCTGTTCTGACTTCCACAAGATAGAAACTGTGGGGCTGGAGAGATGGCTCAGCAGTTAAGAGCACTGACTGCTCTTCCAGAGGTCCTGAGTTCAATTCCCAGCAACCACATGGTGGCTCACAACCATCTATAATGGGATATGATTCCCTCTTCTGGTGTGTCTGAAGAGAGCAACAGTGTACTCACATAACATAAAATTAATAAATAAATCTAAATAAGTAAATAAGAAGTCTGCCAAGTGCTAAACATGATCGTCTAGTGTGCTTAAAAAAAAAAGATACTGTAACTATAGGCTTCTGAAGTTAAAACTTTCTTGGGCTCATCAAACTGAATAGCCTCTCCAGCAATAATTTCTTCCCCTATTAACTTAATTAGATATTTCATTCTGTCTACTGTCACACCTCATTATAAGCCAAATTATGACCATGTTCATGACTATTTTCCCAATTGCCAATGTCCAAAGACAATGTCACTGGGCAAACACAGTATTACTTAAAACTGGTATACTTAGTGAAACCAAAGAAAATACAACTTTAATTAGAATAACTGTAAATGGATTTATAAAATGTTGGACAACTGACAAAATCCTTGTTGAAAACAAATAGAAGAGTTTTTAGTATCTAGACTAATACTTGCATGAAATATACAATTTTCATAAGCTTCAAATAACTTAAAATATAATGAATATGAATCTTATGAACAGAGTTTGATTCCTGGGACAAACATGAAGTAAAGAGAGAACCCATTCTCACCGTTCTGACCTCCATGTGCATACCATAGCATGCATACACCTACTCCTACCCCCTATACACATACATAAATATAAAAAATATAAAAATAAAACATTAACTTGTAATTTAAAGGAGCTAACATAAAAAACGCATTCTAACTGCAATATGTAATCAGCTATACCTCTAAGAAGTATTTTTAAGCTTTCTCAAAACTGACACTCTAAACAAAATAGCTGAAACAAAGCAAATTATATCCAGACATACTTGAGGTAAATATGAAAAAAAAATTAAACTTACTTCATGATATACTTGGCTCTGTCTATTGTTTGAGCTTTAACTTTTACTAAAAGTGGGTGACCATTATAAGTTTCATTCTTCCACTGGCCATATAGACGGTATCTTTAAGAAAATGGGATGAAAATTTCGAAAATATTAAATGCTTAGAAGTTAATATACTAGAATTAATTGGAGTGAACAATCTGAATAAGTATTTACCTATGCTGATAGGGAAATGTCTTAAACATTCCCCACAGTTCTTCAGACATGCAAGCATTGCAGTCCATCAAAGAGAGAGATGGAAGTAATACCTGGTCAGTAATGCTAAGCAAACAGCTAAGGATAACTTCCTAAAAAGAAAACAAAAAAAAATATTTCATTAGGTTTATTTCAATACACCCAAAATAGGGATGTCTTAAAAGAATTATCATTTTTAAATCACACACACACACACACACACACACACACACACACACACACACACACACACACTCCCCACCCTATCATTGCCTTTTCTCCACCTAAGATAGCAAATGAAGTAAAAGAAGCAGAGAAGGTAACTAGGCAATGAGAGGCTTAACCTTTTTACAGTATGGAATCTTCAAAAGGAGGATATTAATCTTCAAAGAAAATGTTCAATGAGTTGCCAAATGCTGTACTGAGCATGTAAAATATAAAATAACTATTTCTAAGGGTAGCTAAGTCTTGTTCACAGTAAAATATTTGGCATGCTATATCCTGACAAACATACCCATTATTTAATTTTTTCAGTCTCTTACCGTTTTCTCTTTATCTTCCTGTTTGCTTCCATCAGACTGAAACTAAAATTTAAAACAATGTTAAAAAGTTGATCATTGCCTTAGTTTATAATCTGAAAAAAGTTATATATTACTTAGTTGTTTGCCTTTTATAGACATGTATATTTGAAATAACTTATCACTAAATATAAATATTTCAAATTTCCATGTATATTTTTAATCTCTAATTTTAAAATTCCATAAATTCCAAGTATAAATCAGGGGAGGGATATTATTCCTGCGTGTGTGTGTGTGTGTGTGTGTGTGTGTGAGAGAGAGAGAGAAAGAGAAGGGGAGGGAGGGGGAGGGAGAAGGGAGGAGAGACAGAGACACAGAGAGAGGGGGGGGTCTCATGTAGTCCTAGCTGGTTTCTAAATCTAGTCCAGGTTGACCTTGAATAGTCTTGGATTACAAATGTGTGCCACCACATTGTTTATGTAGTAGTGAGAATCAAGCCCAGGGCTTGATTCACTAGCAAGCATTCTGTCTGCTGATCTACATAATCCTAAGTTATCAGTTTTAAGTGCCGATTCTTTTCTCCTTATAAACCAAAGCTTCCTAAAACTCCTATTAATAGCTAAACTTAGTGAAACTGTAACTATCACGATCATTTAGTTCTAATGTATTTTCAACCCAGGTCCTTCTCAACCTCCCTAATGCTGCCACTCTTCCTTGGATTGTAGTGACCCCCCAACCATAAAATGATTTTTGTTTCTACTCCATAACTTTAATTTTGCTACTAAGCAGTGTCAACGTTCCTAAGACCATTGGAAATAAGTAACTGATGCTTTGCAAAAATCAATAAAATAAAATACTAATGTAACCAAAAGTCAAAACTAAGGAAATGAACTTTAGTTGCATTATAATTCACCCCTACCAAAGCACTCAACAAAAAGTAAGTCCAAAATATTCGAGACACTGCTGACAAAAAAACTAAAATAAAAAACTAAAATAAAATAAAATAAATCCCATCCTGGGTCTGCACCATCCCAGTCCAGCTGACCGTTGAAGTGACAACACTGTCTAGTCACTTAACAACAATACTCTGAAAGCTGAGCTGAGTGGCTTGCTCCTTTAATCTCAGCACTTGGAAGGCAGACCCCTGATAGACTAGCATCAGCCTTGTCTACACAAAGTGAGTTCCAAGGCAGCTAGAGCTACTGAGAGGATCTCGGGCTCAAACAAATGAAAAAAAAAAAAAAAAAAAAAAAGTTAGTGGTGCCTATACATGTATATGTGTATAAAGGTAGAAAACCAAAAGTACAAATAAAGAACTGATATCTAAGGACAATCTAGACATGAAGGAAAGGCTTAGTTCAACACTCATGCATGGGAAGGAGAAAGCTAGGATGCAACCATACACATTCTGTACACTTCTGAGTAGGTTATTAAAACATCTAAGTGCTTTATTTTACCTAACAATAATTCGAGATGCATAACAACATAGTCTCTTTTTCTAATTGGCAGGTTCAAGAAAATATGGTTCTCTTTTACAGATACAGCTAAGTCAACATGTGTTCTGACAGCAAATAAGGAATTCAATTATAGAAGAGTGGCCTGGCAGAAAAAAAACGAAACAGCTAATGTTTGTTGCTGTTTTCTTTGTGATAAAGAACTGGTAATTCAGGTAACATATAATGTATAACAGGGGGCAGAAATCGAAAAAACTAGGCTTTATTGTGTATTACCATTTAAGGCAGTTAGGCTACCTCCCCCCTTCCTACTACTACACCATGATTTAAATTAGCCAAATTTTCACAATAACTTACTTAACTGTTTTGCTTCCCTGAGTAACTCAAGTGAGTTGTGAATGTCCATGTTGATTCTTTATATTTCATAAGCAAAAACAATGTTTTAATATGGAAAAGAAAACAAAGCTAAACCTTCCTATCAAAAACTGATTACATCAAGGATTAAACAGAAATAATCAGGGGGGACATGCCAATCAAAAGCAAATTTTTAAAGATAAACACATTCTGCAGCATTTATATCTTCTTTTTCTTTTAGTTTACTTCATTTTTAGATCAGGGGTAACACAGACTGCTCAATGCCACCATGAACACCACACTCCAACAGGAGAGAGACACATGGAAATAGGTCCAAGGGGCCATTATTTACCAAGTGGCATGCACTGAGCTTTTGAACAGAAAGAGGACATAGTTCCCATCTTTGAGGTGACAACTCTTAAGATACAAGATGTCTGAAGTACTTTCAGCATTTGAATTTTAAATTTAAGTAAAACTGCACTCAGCTATGTTTAGAAAGGCCATCATCAAGATGAGCTAAGAGGTTCCAACATCACTCTAGAAAGGCAATGCGGATGATGGCACTATACAACAATATTTAGCACCAAAAAATAATAGTGATAGGTATTTCATCAAGACAGTCTTGAGAGAGTTGAGAAATAAAGAAGGAGTTATAGACAATACTAATCAAATAGCTTCTTATGACTAATGACCTAATTCAGTGCCTTTAACCAATGAATATTTCAAATGCTGCTTAAGACTATACAGTACCTCCGAGGGAAAAAAACACTTAAGATTTTTTACTAAAATGTCTGTAAAAAATTATGGTACTATTTTTACTTGCATATTCTTTATACTAAGCACCAACTATTAAGTATTTAGTAGGTATGATATATTAGATTTAAAACCTCAAATATGCCTCAAAAGTATTCTATGAAAAACCTTTTTGCTAGAGAGGCTCCAAAACAGGTCCCATTGAAATCCTTCTGAACTGACCTAGACAGATGGTACAGCAGTTAAAAAATTACTGACTGTTCTTCTAAAGGACCCCAGGTCTGATTCCCAGCACCCATGAGGCAGCTAGCTATAACTCCTGTTACAGTTACTATCTGTAACTTCAATTCCAGTGAATCCAACTCTTACTTCTGGCCTCCGCAGACATTGCACACATATGCTACATAGACATAAGTGGAGCCAAAACACCCACACACACAAATCCAGATTTTTTAAAATAATCAAGTAAAAGTAAAATAAAATAAGTTAGAACTTCTGAGGGAAGTGGCATATGTCTGGAATCCAGTGATCTAGAGGAACGAGAATTTTGAGTTCAAAGCAAGCCCGGGATAATTATCAAGATAAAATAAGAATAATTTGGAGTTTAAAAATCTAATTTGCTCTGCCCCTTCCCCATCTCTCTGACTCTCTTCTCTCCCTCTCTCCACTTCCTCTCCCCCCTCTCTGTATCCTTCACTGTCCTTCTCTTTCTTGCCTCTACTCCCTTCTCAGCTCCCCTTCCCATGGCCCTCAATTCTATTCTATACTAAAAAATAGACCTAACTCGAGGGGCGAAGGGAGACAAAAAAAACCTAACTCATATAGAAAGAGAGTTACAGGAATGGAGATTATAACGGGAAATTCTTTCACATTTTTCCAGCAGTAGATATGGCTACATTTAAATAGTTTCCATCATAAAACAAAAAATAATAATAATATGTGCATATAACTTTTGAACAAATTATGGCTTAAACATTAAATCTATTTAAAGAAATGCACTCTTCTATTTTAGTTTGGATTTCCCCAGAAGCAGGCATGTAACCCTAAGAAGCACCAATAGAAAACTGGCCATGTGGATTAAAAAAGGTTCAATAGCACAACAGGTTCTGAGTTTGGAGAAATGTATTAAAGACAATCGATTCTTGTCTTTCATTGGTTGAAATCTGAGCAGAGGTCCTATGAGATGGCCAATTGTGAAAACACCTGCAAACAGAGCTAATGACTTGAGATTGATTCCCCAGAACCCGCAGAGTGGAAGGAAAGAACAGACCCGGAGATCAAGTATTCTCTGATCTACATATGCGGTCTGTGGTATGTATATGTGTACATGCATGCACATGCATACACACAGCATAAGTATATTTTTTAAAAAGCTGAGGAAATGGAGTATGTTAATAGTTCCCTGGCAATTCCTACCTTACTTATGTGTACAGCACTTGATCTCAGGAATAATCAGTGAGGAAATCCGATATCATGCTAACTACTTGATGGAACAACATAGTATATGACAGCATTTGCTATGTCCTGAGCTTTAAATAAGAACAAACAAAAACAAAAAACGCAGCTTCTCACAAGTCAGCAGTACCACAAATATTTTCAAATGTTACTTCAGTTCTTTACATTTGGAATTGTTATTTCTTGAAATTAACTTCAAGGATTGTTGTCCTAAAACAAGAACTTGAAAGGCTGGAGCAGTTAAGAGCACTTGCTGCTCTTGCAGAGGGTCTAGGTTCAATTCCCAGCATCTACACAGTGGCTCACAATTCATTATAACTCCCGTTCCAGGGGATCCGATATCATCTCTGGCTTCTTGGGCACCTGAACACATGCAGTGCAAGCACGTACACACACACACAAGCACACATACTCAAATCTAAAAACTTATTTATTGGAAGATGGAGCAAGGGTTAAAAAATTATCTACCTTTTTCTTATATGGAAATGTACTTTTAGGAAAGATATAATTGACTTTGTACTTGAAGTCCCACTCTTAGTAAAACAAGTCTCCTAAAAACTAAGTCACACACCATTCATATAGAATTGCCATTTGCCTCTTGGTACTTACTAAGATTAAAACTGCTACATAAGCTTCCTATCCTGGTTGCCATCAGAGAGCAGCAGCCAAAGCCCTCCCCCCAACCCATCCCTCTAGCAAGCCCATTGCTTCAACAATGGCCACGACCTACTGAAGAACATCAGCAAATCGAGGCACGGCCAGCACTGCTGGCACCTCACCAAGCACACCAAGTTCATGTGGGACATGATCCAGGAAATGTAAGGCTTCACAACTTACAAGTGGCTCAAGGTGTTCAAGAACAAGCACTACCTCAAGTTCATCAAGAAAAGGGTAGGCTAGCACATCTGTACCAAGAGAAAGGAAGCTGAGCAACTTGCTGGCAGCCATGAAGACATACTTGGTTGTAGGCAAGAAGGACCAATGTCCCCCACCCTGCTCGCCTCAATAATCTTTATGCTGAACAAAAATGGTACATAAAGTTTGATTTGAAATCCAGTCCCTAAATATATCTGAACACTGTCACATGAAGGAAATGAGATGAGCTTCAAACCAATTACTATAAATGACAATGTAAACATAAATGTTTCAGTAGTTCTCCCTGATCAGGATCATTGAAAGTTGGAACTGTTTTACATTAAATTTGCTCTCTTTCATGTGTAGTTGTGTACATTTCAGCACTTGTGAGGCAAAGGATTCACATCTCCATGAGTTCAAGACCAGCCTGGTCTATAAGCTCCAGGACAGCCAGGGATATACAGTGGAATGCTGCCTCACCAAAATAAATAAAACATAAACAAAAAAGAAAAAAGAGAATAAACAAAGAAAAAACTTGGGGAGAGATGACTCAGTGGTTAAGAGTATTAGCTGCTCTTACAAAGCACCTGGGTTCAAATCCCAGGACATATGGTACCTCACAAACATCTTTTAATTCTGGTAACAAGAGATCCAATACCTTCTTCTGGCCTCTGTGAACACTGTATAAACATGATGCATACATGCAAGCAAAACACCCAAAAGTATAAAATAATAAAATCTCAAAATTATTAAAAACAACAAAAAAAAAAAAAAAAAAAAAAAAAAAAAAAAAAAAAAAAAAAAAAAAAAAAAAAAAAAAAAAAAAAAAAAAAAAAAAAAAAAAAAAAAAAAAAAAAAAAAAAAAAAAAAAAAAAAAAAAAAAAAAAAAAAAAAAAAAAAAAAAAAAAAAAAAAAAAAAAAAAAAAAAAAAACAGAACTTGGTCTCTAACTCTGTGGGTTTGTATAAAATTATTACAATAGCAAAAATACAGTAGGAGGTACAACAAATGGTATCAATAACAAGCATCTATTTGAAGGTAAGTATCAACTTGGAAATAACTATAATGAAAGGTTTAGTTGTTTTTAAAATACTCTTGGGCTGATGAAGTGGCTTATTAGGTAGACGTGTTTGTCATCAATGCTGACGATCTGGGTTTAATCCATGGTTTAACCTACACAGTGGAAGGAGAGAACTAACTCCCATGAGTTTTCCTCTGACCTCCATACATTCCTGTGGGATACATGCATATGCACGCACAAACACAAAATAAATGTCCTAAAAAGTCTGTTTCTTCAAAAAGGAAGTAAAGAACAAGGAGCAGGGGGACAACAGGAAGAAGGGTATCTACCTCAAGATCCAGCTAAACCATCTTTAGGCCCATACTCAAAGGACTCTTCATCCTACTTCAGAGACATTTGCTCAACCATGTTCACTGTTGCTCTATTCATAATAGCAAGAAACCAGAAACAACCTAGATTCCATTTCCTTCAACAAACTAGTAGACAAAGAATATATGGTTCACTTACACAATGGCGTATTAATCAGCCATTAAAAATAAAATAAAAAATTCTAAAGGTAAATGGATAGAAAAGAGACATCCTGAGGGCAGTATCCCACACCAGAAAGACAAATATAGTATGTATCCACTTATATGTGGCTATTAGCTGTGAAGTCAATGGTAACCAAACTGCAATCTATAAAACCACAGAGACTGGGTAGAGAGTAACAGGTTTCGGAAAGACAGATCTCACTAGGAAATAGAAATAGAACAGATAATTAGGGATGAATGAGGGAAGCTAAAAAAAAAAGAGGATCAACTAGGGATGGGAGTGGGAATGAGAGAAGGAATATGGGGAGAAACAGCTATAATTAAGGGTCATTTGAGAGGCAGTATATAACCCTAATACGGTAGCTTTGAAAAGTATGTACATATTTGGGGGTAATCTAAATGAAATAGCCAAATAATGAGGTAGACAGAGTCACAAACAGCTATTTTTTTTGCCACCAAATGAATTTCCAGTACTGGGATTGAGTTATATCCAATTGTCCTTTAGGGTCCCATGAAAATCCCCAAATGACCCAGGCTATTGTCAAGAATATAGGTTGCTATCCACAAATCGACAGTAAGCCCTCACTGCTAAAAGAAAATTCTAGACAACACAATGAACATGGAGAAGTCAAACTAGTACCTAAATAGAGCCTTCACCTCCACATTTTAGTGTCTTTAGTTCAAGAATGTAATCTGTACACCAGCAAAAGAGAAACAAACACCATCCCAATCACAAAACTTTTGATATACAATGGTATCCTGCAAAAAACTATACAAAGAATCAACCAAACCAAAAGCTGGTTCTCTGAAAAAAATCAAGATAGGTAAACCCTTAGCCAGACTAACTAGAGGGCACAGGAACAGTATCCTAATTAATAAAATCAGAAAAGAAAAAGGAGACATTAACAACAGAAACTGAGGAAATCCAAAATATCATCAGATCCTACTACAAAAGGCTATGCTCAACAAAACCGGAAAACCTGAATGAAATAGACAACTTCCTAGACAGATACCATGTATCAAAGTTAAATCAGGATCAGATTAACAATCTAATTAACAATCCATTTCCCCTAAAGAAATAGAAGCAGTCATTAATAGTCTCCCAACCAAAAAAAAAAAAAAAAAAAAAAAAAAAAAAAAAAAAAAAAAAAAAAAAAAAAAAAAGCCCAGGACCAGATTGGTTTAGTGCAGAGTTCTATCAGACCTTCAAAGTAGACCTACTTCCAACTCTCCTCAAACTATTCCACAAAATAGAAACAGAAGGTATTCTACCCAATTCAATCTATGAAGCCACAATTACTCTGATACCTAAACCACACAAAGATCCAACATAGGAAGAGAACTTCAGAACAATTTCCCTTATGAATGAATATCGATGCAAAAATACTCAATACTCGCAAACCTAATCCAAGAACACATCAAAATGATCATCCATCATGACCAAGTAGGCTTCATCCCAAAGATGCAGGGATGGTTTAATATATGGAAATCTATCAACCTAATCCATTATTTAAACATACTCAAAGACAAAAAAAATCACATGATTATCTCATTATATGCTGAGAAAGCATTTGACAAAATCCAACACCCCTTCATGATAAAAGTCGTGGAAAGATCAGGAATTCAAGGTCCATACCTAAACATAATAAAAGCAACCTACAGCAAACCAGTAGCCAACATCAAAGTAAATGGAGAAAAACTGGAGGCAATTCCACTAAAATCAGGGACTAGACAAGGCGGCCCATTTTCTCCCTACCTATGCAATATAGTACTTGAAGCCCTAGCCAGAGCAATAAGACAACAAAAGGAGGTCAAGGGGATACAAATTGGAAAAGAAGAAGTCAAAATATCACTATTTGCAGATGGTATGATATTATATATAAATGACCCCAAAATTCCACCAGAGAACTCCTAAACCTGATAAACAGCTTCAGTGAGGTAGCTGGATAAAAAATTAACTCAAACAAAGCAATGGCCTTTCTCTACACAAAGGATAAACAGGATGAGAAAGTAGGGAGACAACACCCTTCACAATAGTCACAAACAATATAAAATACCTTGGTGTGACACTAAGGAAGTGAAAGATTTGATTGATAAGAACTTCAAGTCTCTGAAGAAAGAAATTGAAGAAGATCTCAGAAGATGGAAAGATCTCCCATGCTCATGGATTGGCAGGATTAATATAGTCAAAATGGCTATCCTGCTGAAAGAAATTTAGAGATTCAATGCAATCCCCATTATGAATATCGAAGCAAAAATACTCAATACTCGCAAACCTAATCCAAGAACACATCAAAACGATCATCCATCATGACCAAGTAGGGCAAATTCACCTGGAATAATAAAAAACCTAGGATAGCAAAAACTATTCTCAACAATAAAAGAATCTCTGGTGGGATCACCATGTCTGATCAAGCTGTACTACAGAGCAATTGTGATTTAAAAAAAAAAAAAGCACAGTACTGGTACAGCAACAGACAGGTAGATCAGTGGAATAGAATTGAAGACCCAGAAAGGAATCCACACACCTATGGTCACTTGATTTTTGACAAGGGAGCTAAAACCATCCAGTGGAAAAAAACACAGCATTTTCAACAAATGGTGCTGGCACAACTGGCAGTTATCATGTAAAAGAATTCAAATTGATCCATTCTTATCTCCTTGTACAAAGCTCAAGTCTAAGTGGATCAAAAACCTCCACATAAAACCAGAGACACTGAAATTTATAGAGGAGAAAGTGGGGGAAAGCCTCGAAGATATGGGCACGGAAAAAAATTCCTAAACAGAACAGGAATGGCTTGTGCTGTAAGATCAAGAATTGACAAATGGGACCTTATAAAACTGCAAAGCTTCTGTAAGGCAAAAGACACTGTTAATAAGACAAAAAGGCCACCAACAAATTGGGAAAGGATCTTTACCAATCATAAATCTGATAGAGGACTAATATCCAATATCTACAATGAGCTCAAGGAGCTGGACTCCAGAAAAACAGATAACCCCATTAAAAAATGGGGTACAGGGCTGGTAAGATGGCTCAGCGGGTAAGAGCACCCGACTGCTCTTCCGAAGGTGATAAGTTCAAATCCCAGCATCCACATGGTGGCTCACAACCATCCGTAACAAGATCTGACGCCCTCTTCTGGAGTATCTGAAGACAGCTACAGTGTACTTACATATAATAAATAAAATAAATAAAAAAAAAAAAATGGGGTACAGAGCTAAACAAAGAATTCTCAACTGCGGCATACCGAAGGGCTAAGAAGCACCTGAAAAAATGTTCAACATCATTAATCATCAGGGAAATGCAAATCAAAATAACCCTAAGAATCCACCTCATACCAGTCAGAATAGCTGACATCTAAAATCCAGGTGACAGCAGATGCTGGTGAGGATGTGGAGAAAGAGGAACACTCCTCCATTGCTGGTGGGATTGAAAGCTTGTAAAACCACTCTGGAAATCAGTCTGGAGGTTCCTCAAAATTTGGACATAGTACTACTGGAGGAACCCACAATACCTCTCCTGGGCATATACCCAGAAGATGTTCCAACTGGTAAAAAGGACACATGCTCCACTATGTTCATAGCAGCCTTATTTATAATAGCCAGAAGCTGGAAAGAACCCAGATGTCCCTCAACAGAGGAATGGATACAGATAATGTGGTACATTTACACAATGGAGTATACTCAGCTATTAAAAACAATGAATTTATGAAATTCTTGGGTAAATGAATGGATCTGGAGGATATCATCCTGAGTGAGGTAACCCAATCACAAAAGAAGCCAGTTGATATGCAGTCACTGATAAGTAGATATTAGCCCAGAAACTTAGTATACCCAAGATACAATTTGCAAAACACAAGAAAATCAAGAAGACCAACATGTGGATACTTAATTCCTCCTTAGAATAGCAAACAAAATACCCATGGAAGGAGTTACAGAGACAAAGTCTGGAGCTGAGATGAAAGGATGGACCATCCAGAGACTGCCCCTCTCGGGGCATCTCATATTCATCTCATAATCAGCCACCAAACGCAGACACTATTGCATATGCCAGCAAGATTTTGATGAAAGGACCCTGACTGGCAAATACAGAAGTGGATGCTCATTGTCATGTATTGGATGGAACACAGGGCCCCCAATGGAGGAACTAGAGAAAGTACCCAAGGAGCTGAAGGTGTCTGCAACCCTATAGGTACAACAATATGAACTAACCAGTACCCCCAGAGCTCGTGTCTCTAGATGCATATGTAGCAGAAGATGGCCTAGTTGGCCATCATTGGGAAGAGAGGCCCCTTGGTCTTGCAAACTTTATATGCCCCAGTACAGGGGAATACCAGGGCCAAGAATTGGGAGTGGGTGGGTAGGGGAGCAGGGCAGGAGTAGGGTATAGGGGACTTTCAGGACAGCATTTGAAATGTAAATGAAGAAAATATCTAATAAAATAATGGAAAAAAAGAAAGAAAATAATCTACCAGCTAATGAGTATTGAAAGCCAAGTCAAATATTTCAGGTATCATATGGGATTCATAACAAGAGCTGTTTTTAGTTTTTCCATATAACTAGTATTTTCTAAGATTAAAAATGCAATCACCAGGGCTGGTGAGATGGCTCAGTGGGTAAGAGCACCGGACTGCTCTTCTGAAAGTGATAAGTTCAAATCCCAGCATCCACATGGTGGCTCACAACCATCCATAACGAGATCTGGCACCCTCTTCTGGAGTATCTGAAGACAGCTACAATGTACTTACATATAATAAATAAAATAAGTCTTAAAAAAATGCAATCACCAAACAATATATGTATATATGTGCTCATACACGTTTCTGAATATTGTTTTGTAGTTCTGTTTTATAACTAAAAAGAAACTATGAATTCTTTGCAGCTTGAAAGCATTGGGTTGAGGAAAATTTTCATCGGAGTACAAAACGGAAAATTTCAAAGTAAATATTAATAAACTGAATTAGTAAGATGTAATTTTTCCTTTTAAAAAGATGTTTGTTTATTATCTTTAGTTGTATGAGTCTGTATGTGGGTATGGGCATATAAGGGATGTTTAAGTTGTCAGAGAGATAGTTCAATAGTCTCTACTCTTCCAGAGGAGAGGAGTTTGGTTCACAACCACCTGTAACTACAGCTCCAAGGAATCTCCCCTGGTACCTGTACCCACCTGCACAAACCTCCTACCACCCCCACACACATACACATAATTTTTTAAAAGACAATTTAAAACTGAAACATCAAACCAGACTGGAAGACTTTTTCAAAAACTACCTATATGATCAAGGCCTTAGAAACAACAATATACAAAGACATATAAAAAAGACAGTCATATCAAAAATGGACAAGATATGAACAAACACTTCACTAAAAATAATTATAAGTAGGAAATAAATATATGAAAAGATACTCAACATCATTAGTCAATAGTATGACAAGAAATAGAACCACAATGAGATACCACAACTCATTAAGATGACAAAAATTTAAGTATTACAATAGCATGTGTCAGTGAGGGTGTAGAGCATCTAGAAGTCTCAAATGTTCTCAAAAACATAAAATACTATAAACATTGGCAACATTGTCAAATAGCTTTTGCAATTTTTTTTCTGTTTTAAGAGAGTGTTTAACTATGTAGGCTTGGCTGGCTTGACCACAAACTCATAACTTATATAGAGATCTGACTGCATTTGCCTCCTGAGTCCTGAGCTTAAAAGTATGTATCACAACATCCAATAATTTTGTAGTTATACTTATTTATTTCACTAATCAATCCTCCTTCTGGCAACACAAAAACATGCCTCCCAAAAGTATAGCTACTCACAGAAATAAACTAAATATTCTTCACCTGACAAATATATTAATGATCTATGTTTCCATATAGTGAGATATTACTCATCCAAAGGACTACTAGTACATGCAATAACTTGAATGACTAAACCATGAAGTGAAAGAAATCAGAAAAGTGAACATTTAATTCTATTTATATGAGATCATAGAAAAAGCAAAACAATAGTGACAGAAAGCAGCAACACAGAGGGGAAAGTGACATAAGTGGCAGAAGGTAACAGCATGTATGATGAAAATAGTCTACTAATTATTTGTGGTGATTATAGCAATGGGTATAAGATAGATAGATAGATAGATAGATAGATAGATAGATAGATAGATAGATAGATAGACAGACAGACAGACTGATAGACAGACAATTTATCAGAAGTTGAAAATTAAGCATCTAAGGCTGGAGATGTTCTATCAAATGAACATTCTACACCACAGATTTTTTAAATAGTCTAAGTGTTTACAAATGAGGTAGCACTACTACTGGTAGTATTCAATTCCTTGGTTTAATTTATGTGGTAGACACATGAGTGTTTAGTTTTAAAAAGGTCACTGAACTGTATATTCGGAATTTATATATTTTTATGTCACATGATTAATTTCAATAAAAACTTTACTTAAAAAGAAAAATGAACTGGAAACATAACTCCAGAGTAGAGCACATACTTAAAACACACAATGCCCAAGCTCAATCCTTATCCCCCCAAATAAGTAAAGAATACACTAATAGTCCTGCACTGTTTGAAGTTGGAAAGCATCCACACATTTAATAATGTCTCAAAACTGCATGAAAGAAACCCCATAGAAGGCAGGTAAGGGGAAGGAGAGAAAGCACGAGTGCACGTGACAATGGGACCAAGCAGAGCTTCCCCACGGAGCTACTTGAATCGTATACCTACATCTGGGGTTTTAACATACACATAGCACCACTGGGACACAATGGGCTTTCCATAAACTGAGCTTACTCAACACAACTTTCCTTAACTCATGTTTACTTTTTGTTTGTTTGTCTCTAGAAATACTCAGGAAAACATATTCACAACATTTCATTTCAAATTTTCTACTAGGAAGAAAAACCTTACTGACCTCCTTCATAAATGACTTGCCTATGCGCACGACTTTTGCAAATAAAATGGGATCATGTGAGAGGTGAGGACCAAGGTAACAGAACATATTGAATACATCCCTCCTCAAATCTTCAAAGCTCTCTACTTGCTTCGGTGCTCTCTTGTTTTGCAAAGCACTAACCGGTGAGCCCTTAGCACCTTTAGGAACACCAACTCTATTTAAAAAAAAAGCAAGATTTAGAAATCTATGCACTATATATATATATATATAGTCTCCAATATAAGACACAATCATTTTCTTGTTCATATTTGCTTTAACTATTCTAATCATCACTCACTTTATTACAGTAAATAATTCTCAGCTGGCAAAACACAAAAATAAATTCAGTAAGCATGAAAGCAAAACTCAAAAAGACAATGGTTCAAACTAGCAACATAAATAAAGGAACTCTTAGTGTAGATCTCAAGTAACATTTAATATGAGTTTAAGTTAAGCTTGACCAACACAGAGACTGTGGTTATAGGAATGGAGACTACAGCATGGACATCAGATGTATGACAAAATGAAATCAAACATGTCTCAATCTAGGATCTACTGTTTGCCTATACTGAGTATGAGGAAGCAGTAGCAGGCAAGCTAACCATCCAATCCAAGTTGTCCTAGTAGAAAGGACAGCATGCCCAGAGGTTTCTCATGTAGAGTGAGTAGGGGTCTTACTTTAAGTCTCAGGGCTCTATCTTTGAGAAGGGGCCTGCACTGCCTACACCCCAGGTTGCAATGAAAGCAGCAAGAAGTCAAGAAGGTTGTGGCTTTTGAAGCAGGCTCTAATCTATGAAACTCAAGCCAGAGCTGCTGCTAATACTGCTCCTAAGCACTCTACAAATAGGCTGATGTCAACAAGACTAGTTGACACATTCAGGATAAAAGGAATTATACTAGTAATTTCCCCCAAACAGCAGCCTGTCACAATGGTAATGTCTTCAGTCAGAACCATTAACACCAGAATAGAAAAATGTTTCCCTAAGTCTAATTTTTAAAAGGGAAACTTTCTGCCTCCCAAGAAGAAAGGCAAAATCAGAAGAAAGGTATTTTCACTCTCAATAATGCAAACAGGCTCCAGTAACTTAACCTGGAGTTTTCATATTTTGCAGCACACATTCTAGAAGACTGGGAAATTAGGAAAGAAATCATGCACACATGACTAACATACCGTGTGAACAGTTCTTATGTTTCGAAAAAATATAGTTAACAGATACTAGATTTAAAGATAAAAAATAGTAATACACAACTCTTTTTAGTAACCTGAAACTATTTGTATCTTAATGCTTAGTATAGAATAACAAACCTTCGGTAGAGAGGCTCAACGGTTATGTGAATGAGCTTGCAAATAGCAAGCGCTATGAGTTTATGAGAAGCTGCATAGTAGGGAGGCATCTGATCCATGATGTTCTGTGCATGCTGCCAATCACCGACTTGTAACAAAGCTTCCAACAAACCAAGCTTTTGGTTGTCAGGTGGCTAAAAGGGAACAAACAGGACAATGATATTTGGAATACAGATATTTCTCTTTAAAACTTGAACTAAATATCATAATAATGTACATCAAAAAAAGTTAGGAAATTTAACAGTAATTGCCTGAATTTTCAGGGACTTGAAAAAAATATGATCTTTTGAGTGTTTTTTTCTTGTTTTGTTGTTGATGTTGTATTTTCCCATTTAGAACATACATACGCATTACAATTTATAAATTTGAAGTTAAGTTGGACTTAATGCTATACCATGCAAGAAACACTAGAATTCATTCATCTTTGAGAATCACATAGGATTAAAAAATAGTATATAAACAGAAAAAATAAAATCAATATTTTGTGATTTTTTTTTCTTTTATTTTGAAATTTATAAGAAAAAAAGAGTTTTCTTTGTGAAGGGATCATTCATATTAAAGTCCAAATGAGTAATACCCAAATCAAATTGCACATAATCAAAATTAAGAGAACATACTCCATAAGGTGATTAACCATGAGAAATTAAAGGTCATGATTCTAAACAACGTAAGTCTTGTTGGCCTGAGGGATGTACCTTCTCTACTTTCTCATCATCTTTGTCCTTTTCTTTGTCTCGTTCATCAAGTTTTTCAGAAGACAGCACAACCATTGTGAGTTTTCTTACAATTTGCTTAGCTTCCACAATTTCTCGTTTGTATTCATCCATAATACAATTATCAGCAGGAAGGAGCTAAAAATAGATCATTAAAATTTCATAAGTTAATACAAGAAGCTTGCACATATAAAATGCAGATTATTGTTCAATTAGTGCATCTATAAATAAGAAGCCTAGTTTATTCATATATATGAATTCTTTCCAAATAAGTTTGCCTTATTGCCCAATAATTTTAAAACCACAAAGCAACAAATATTTTATATCTTTAGTATTTTAAAAGCTCTAAATTCATACTACAGAGTTGTTTACCACTGAATTTATAAATATACATAAATATATACCTACTCCATTGAAAACACCAGGAGCAGGGATGCTCTGCAATAGAGCAAAGTTTGCCCAGCAGACTAGACCCCATATTTGACCTTCAATACCACCAAAATAAAAACTAAATATTTTGCCTTTAAAAGCCAAACTTTAAACGAAACAAAGTACCGCATATATGTCAAAAGGATAGATTTAAATGTTCTAATTTTAGATTATAAAAACTATTAATAACTTGGTATCTCATAAATCACAAACTAGTTTCTAGATCAGTATCAATTCCGTTGTTGAGGGTTGATGATCTCAGATCTAGCTACCTTGAACATGTGGAGGATTGTTACTATAAGCATTTCAGAATAATAAACCTGACACAAACAAAAACACAGCCAAAAAGATTTTTAAGTGACTTAGGCACTACAGTGAGCTACAATAGGAATGTTTTAACCCCTGTAAAATGCACAATCTATTTCAATAGCTAAAGCTAATATAAACAACCAGTAAACATTAGAGGTAAAATCTTAAAATACTGTACAGCAATGATTACCTAGAAGTTTCTAGATAGTTCCCTATTTCCTACAAGTTATATATAAAAATAAAAAAGCCTAAAATGACATTGTTTAGTGCTTGACCTTTCTCCCCATGAGCTAAGCACTGGTAATGATTAAAAAAAGAGCTATATATCCAATCTTGAAACCTGTAAGGGTGACTAAGAGGCATTTACCTTCCATTGCTGATCAAAGAAGAAAATCTACTCTAGTTTTGATTTAGACAAAACAATAATGTATAATGGCTTCAAAAAAATAATACCTGACAATCTCGAGCCAACACTGAGGTGCTTACACCTCTTCCTTACCCCTGGGATGCATAAGAAATACTCTTAACAGAGCATTTGACTTACATGCACATAAAGATCATCTAGATCAATGAGATTAAATTGCAGGAGGACTGCTGCAACTCTGTATAAAGACAATGGCGTCTCACCACTTGGTTCCTAAAAGAAGAAGAATTCCTTAAGGTATAGAGTAAAATTAAAATCTTATCTTTTCTCTACCATTCATCAATAAAGTAATACACTTCAATATTCTTCATTATAAATCAAATATCTGAACAGTGGGGCAAAGACTTTTGCCACCATCCCAAAACATCTTCAGATAAGAACAAGAAGACAGTTTTGAGACTCAGCATCTTTTACCATGCATAAGAATACTCGATTTGCATCCCCTAAATCTCTTTTTGTTGTTATATTGTTCTAGCTAACACTTCAAGTACTATATTGAATAGATATGGGGAGAGTGGGCATCCTTGTCGTGTCTCTGATTTCAGTGGGATTGCTTCAAGTATGTCTCCATTTACTTTGGTATTGGCTATTGGTTTGCAGAAATTGCTTTTATTATGTTTAGGTATAGGCCTTGAATTCCTGATCTCTCCAACACGTTTAACTTCAAGGGGTATTGTATTTTGTCAAATGCTTTTTCTGCATCTAAGGAGATGATCATGTGATTTCTTTTTAGTTTGTTTATATAGTGGATTATATCCACTATATAAACTATGAAAATATATGAAAATGTTAATGGATTTTTCATATATTAAACCAACCTTGCATCCCTGGGATGACATCCTGAGTTTTATAGGCAAATGGGTGGAACTAGAAAATATCATCCTGAGTGAGGTAACTCAGACCCAATAGACATGCATGGTATGTACTCACTAATAAGTGGATATTAGAGGAAAAAAAAGGTACAGAATTCCCACAACGCTGAAATAAAACGTCTAGGTATAGGTAGCCACACTTGGTATATGTAATATAACCATAACCAAACTACTTTGTGTTGTTTAAAGAAGATAATGTTTTGTGTATTTTTTAACAATAGATAAGTCTTCAACTTAGCAATAGTTTCTTGATTCTAAACATTTGAACATAAATGGTTATTTTTTGTTAAAGTATTTTCAATAAAAACAAATACTGGTCCAAGTTTGATACCAAAACAAAGCTTACTGAACTTATTGATCATCTGTCCTGAGATACATGACTTGAATGTACTAAAACCACATTCACTAGTCTCATAACCTCAATTTAGATAACTGATGTCAAAATATTTCACCTCATTGTCCATCACTGTAGCTATAATCAAATACCATGGCATATGATCACAAGGTATTCTGTAATTCAAGACGTTCTGTGGTATAAATTCTAAATATATGGCCTATGTTGGAGAATGTTCCAGGTGTATAAAGAAGACGATATTGGTATTGTTGGGTGGAGTTTTCCACATGTGTATTAGACCCAATTCACTTTAATGTTTTGTTGTATTTTGAGAGAAGGTCTCAATATGTAGCCCAAGTAAGACTGGAACTCATTATGTTTTAGCATCAGCCTCCCAAGTACTTGGATTACAGGTGAAACTCATCATTTCTAACATGTCTAGTTAACTTGATCATTGATAAGATCAAGGTACACAAAAGGTGAATAATTACCACAGGATAAATTTATCAGTCTAGTCTATTGGCAATAGCTGGTTAAAGAGCAAATATACAGAAGCTTATTTATCTTTTAATCTCTTCTGAGATTCCTCAATAGAATATATTATGACCACTTGAACTGTTTCCTTAATCCTATTCCAAACAGTTCATCTCAAGAACTTTTATACTCTCGGGTCAAACATAAACTGTTCCTTCTGGTTCATAAACTTAGAGGCTATGCTGCTTAGCTGATTTGTGTTTATAGCTATTATAAACTATATAAAAAACATTACATGGACTGTCAGCCTTACAGGCCACTTATCATCATTTCATAACAATTTCTGACCTGAATTCTACCCTATCTGCTGTTAATATGGGCACCAGAGCTTTCTCCCTCATGCAAATATAATACCTGCTTCTATATTGTTATTTTCAAATTATTTGTACCTTTGAATATTGTTTTCTTTTACCTAGCATAATACTGGATATGTTTTTATTTGGTTTTGTTTGTGTTTTGAGTGTACTCTACTAAAACCTGATTTTTAATTAGAGAGATCAACTTTACAGTTAAAATAATTAATATTAAGGATAGACTTTCTGGGCATTTTGCTATGTGATTTTTGCTCTTCATTCCCTATAGCTTCTTTGGTCTGTGTGCCATTTGGATTTCTTTCTTGTCCTTTTCTGTTTCTTAGTGAGTACTTTTATTATAATTAACATTTTAGAGTTAGGAAAAAGTTACTTTGATTTAATTAACAGCTTAGCTCCAATAGAATAAAACTGTCTTGTAACTATGCATTTGTGTTCTTCCCCTTTAAGTGGTTTTGTCATATGTGAGTTATAAAAAGAGGGAGTTAGCATTTTCAGGTAGTGGTTGGAGAGAACAGAAGCATTAGGGAAGAGACCAATATACATGCTGCCTACACATTCCTAAGAGCCTACACCCATGGTTACATCTCCTAAATAAGACTTACACAGCTTTCCTTACTTTCCCTCACATGACCACAAATTATTTAAAATCTCTGACAATTCTTCTCTTTCTTTCAGCAGCCATAAGACTACACTCTCAACTAGATAACTAGATAGCTTTGGCAAGAGTAAAAAAGAAATATTGTCACACAGAGCAGTATAGAGGTATTTCTTACAAGGACAAGTTGTTTCTAACATTTAAGTATTTCTTATACTTAAAAAATCAATATATATATATATATATATATATATATATATATATATATATATATATATATACACATACATATATATATATATTAAATATATATTTTAAAATATCCAAAAAGTATTATTCAAATATTATAAAATAGTCCCAGATATATACTGGTTATATCACTGTATGTTCATGTAAAACTACTTTTAATTCTAAAACTAACAATTAACTTAATGTTACTTAGAATGTCATCAATCTTCACTGTGATCTGATCTGAAAGTATTAATCTTGGACCAAGTTAAATCTTCTCTACCTTTCCATTTCAGCCATTGGTTTCTTGATGCCTTTAAAACCTGATAAGACACTTTGACCTACTTCCCTATAATAAGAATGGGGACTCAGGCTTCTGGTAGGAAAATGAGAAGCAGCTGTGGCTAATGTTTTAATACAAGCTTAACATCACCAGAAATGACTTTTCAGTAGTTAGGCATCTCCACCAAATCTTTTAGAAAATAACAGTAGCTGGGGGCTGGTGAGATGGCTCAGCAGGTAAGAGCACCTGACTGCTCTTCCGAAGGTGATAAGTTCCAATCCCAGCAACCACATGGTGGCTCACAACCATCCGATCTGGCTCCCTCTTCTGGAGTGTCTGAGGACAGCTACAGTGTACTTACATATAATAAAATAAAATAAATTTAAAAAAAAAATAACAGTAGCAATAATATGACAGACTGAAAAAGAACCACAGAAATAGGGTATCTTCAGCTACTATATTGATTTAATAGTAAAATATACTTGAAGTACTTAACATCCCAAAAACATTCTAATGCCCTTCTTACGTACAATCAAATCCTAAAATAACATGCAGTCAAAGGTCCATGGCAATCTAAATATGTATCTCTCCATCTAGAGACAATTTTCTACCACTCCTTTCTCATGTTACAAAACAGGCAAGTAACAACCAGCTATTCCTTCAATCAGTTATATAGTCCCACACAACCAATCTTTAGTCCCGCAGTTTATTTCTGCATAAAAAATTTTCAACTAGTCACTACTCCTCCAAGTATTACTAGACCCTGTCTCCTGAGGCAAAATTTAATTCTGCTTTCCTCTAGACTGTCTCATCAAATCATTTATACTTTTAACATAGCGCTCATCACAACATATCATTAACTTTTCATTTCTCTATCTCATCAGATGAAAATAGCAAATAATACAACACAAATTAAAAATAAAACAAACTATACCTACAAAATTATGACACTGATCTACAAACACACATATATACACATTTTTACCTGGTAAAACTTGAATTTGAATCCAAGAATATGACACAGTGTCTGTGGTTCACACATACTCATATAAGATTCTAATAAAGATATAAAGAAGTCATCATGTTCTGGCCTGCATTCAAATACTTCTAAAATGACATCCAAAACTCTATTAGGATCCAGATTAAAGCATCCTGGAACAGAAAAGTTACATATAAGTTCAAAAGAAATTACATCATCTCTGGTAAAGTAATCAATAATGATAATATATGGCAAGATAAAAATATTTTGATAATTTATTTTCAAAGTTTATATCCCCTCCTTCAGAGGAAAATCTTCTCAAGAACATTTTTTTAAAGCTACATACTTTATAGATGAAAATAGAAATAACCAGAGAAAGAAGGTACCTTTAGTATCAGTAATAGTTTAAAGAAGTCACACTGAAGGGTTGAAATATTTTAACTTTAGATTTCTATATAATAGTAAAACTCTACACAATCAGAAAGCCTCAATATTCAAAGTTAATTTTTTTTCCAAAAGATTGCTGTGGTGGAACTTAGGCACTCTTGTGTTTAAGTATCCTGAAATGCTTTTGTTTTTCCTAGCTCTCAATTACCAGTAAAATTAAGCAAGCAAGAAATAGAGATGGAGGGGCTGGGTGAGATGGCTCAGCGGGTTAGAGCACCCGACTGCTCTTCCAAAGGTGATGAGTTCAAATCCCAGCAACCACCGGTAACAAGATCTGGTGCGTCTGAAGTCAGCTACAGCATACTTATGAAGAATAATAAGAAATGAATCCTTGGACCGGAGAGACCAACCGGAGCAAGCAAGGCTGTCTGGAGCGAGTGGGGCCAAATGGGGGCCAGAACGAGTGGGGCCAACTGGAGCAAGGGAAGCCGATCGGAGCGAGCGGGACCGACTGGAGCGAGCGGGACTGGCTGGAACAAGCAGGGGCTGTACCGGGCGGCAGGGAGCGAGTGGGGCTGGCTGGAGCGAGCGGGGTCGAGCGGAGTGAGCGGGGTTGACCTGAACAGGGAAAAAAAAAAGAAATAGTGTTGGAGAGAAGAAGGAAAGAGGGAGAAGGAAAAAGAAAGGGAGAAAGGGAGAGAGGGAGAGGGAGAGAGAGGAGAGAGATCTCTATGCCTTTGGAGAAAGAGAAAATCATTCTAGAATAGAACATGTGGGAAAGCAAGTGACAGATCTGAAATAGCCATGAACTTATTCCTCCATTTAAAGTGTACATAGCTAGCCAATGCACTAAATGCCTTGTGATACACAATTAAGACACTACCTCTTCTACCCTTAAAGTTAGTCCATGCCTTTCATTGAAGAAATTGTACTGAAAGTAACTGGAGTTTATCCAAAGATGGACAGACAGTATAGTACAGCAAATGCAACCAGATACAAGCAAAAATACGATTAAGTTTACAATGATTGTTGTAAAAATGAAGACAAACTTATTTTTGTTAATTTATTTATTCATTTATATATGAATGCACTGTCGCTGTCTTCAGGTACACCATAAGAGGGCATCAAATCCCATTATAGATAGTAATGAGCTGGGAATTAAACTCAGGACCTCTAGAAGAGCAGTCAGTCTTAACCACTGAGCCATCTCTCTAGAGCCCAAACTGAGATTCTTACCATGGAAATAACAAACCAAGGTAATACTGTAATGAATACTAGGAGAGGTGTCCATGTGTAAACAAGATTACAGATTGAATAATCATGTTGCTGGTAGGATAGACCTTAGAAGACAGAGGAAATTGTGTTTTTAATTAAAAAAAATAAAACTAGAAAGAATTACTTTTTAAAAAGGTTAATAATAAGGCTGTAGACACGGTTTAATAGAAACCGTGTCTAATTAGGATGCATAAGGTCCTGAGTTCTAGAAATGAAAACACATGAGGGTACACATACATGCACACACCTCTCCAAAATACGGACAAAGAGAGAAACAAGCTAAATAACCTACAGTAGACAATTTCTCAGAAATATTACTTATAAAAAGAAAAAAAACATAATAAACCACATCTTGAAGCAAGAATCACTGGATCAAGATTCAGAAAATATATTTAAAAGTATGATCATTCTGACAAAATTTAAAAGGTATGCTTGAGAGAACTAATAACTATCTTCTTTTGCATAGTAAGGGGTGAAAACTTCAAATCATAGTCAACTGCAGATGTCTCTGACTAGTCCATCCTTGATATGTGGATTTTAACTAGTTTTCTTGCAACTTATTATGCCATGTTTAGTTGATGCCATTGGGAAGCCTGCTCTTTTCAGAAGGGAAACAAATGAGCAGTGGATCTGAGAGAGAGCAAGGGTAGTACAGGAACTGGGAGGAGTGGAGGGAGGGGAGGCTCCAGTTGGTATTTATTTTCTGAAATGATGGATGGATGAATGGATAGATATGGGATGCCTTTTGTGAAAAAAATGAATGAATGAATGAATGAATGAATGAACCAATGAATTAATAAAAGGAAGAAAAAAACGTATGCCCAGGATAATGTTGCACACACCTTTAATCCCATCACTTGGGAGGCAGAGGCAGGTGGATCTCTATGTTCAAGGCCAGCCTGGTCTACAGAGCTAGTTCCAGGACAGTCAGGGATACACAGAAAACATTCATTGTTGTTGTTGTTGTTGTTGTTGTTGTTGTTGTTAATTGGTGGTGGTTTGTAGTACTGTGACTATAATAATAAAAGGTTTAGGGGACAGAAAAAAGCCAACTGACTTCCCTTTTAAAGAGATTTTCTATGCCAGGCAGTGGTGGTGCACGGCTTTAATCCCAGCACTCAGGAGGCAGAGGCAGGAGAATTTCTGAGTTCAAGGCCAGCCTGGTCTACAGAGTGAGTTCCAGGACAGCCAGGGCTATACAGAGAAACCCTGTCTCGAAAAAACAAAAAAAGAAAGGAGAGAGAGAAAGAAATAGAGAGAGAGGAAGAGAGATTTTCTAAAATGCTGATATACTATATGAATCTGGAGTGAATACATTTTATATTCAGATTATACTAAACACTCACAAAATAATATAGTCAAAGGAGTTGAATGTCCTCAAATCTTTAAAAGAATTGTTTGGCTTGATAATTTTCTTTTTAGTATTTCTCTGGTCACATTGTAATGTGACTAAAAGAACCCATGAGATTGGAAAAGACTCTCCTACTTTTCTACACCAAATCTTCAAGCTTAGATAACAAACGAAACTGTGGTAAGACATCAGACTGAATATAGCATCTGGATGACCCAGGTAAAGAGATGAGACAATGTAAAAAGAATACACTGCTCCAAAGCAAAAAAAGTAGAAAGCTTTGGAAATTCAACAGCTCTCACTAAACCTCTACAAACTATCAAGGAAAAAACAGGAAACACGCTGAAAAGAAGCCAAGTCAAACACACACAGTTACAACCACATGGTTCCCTGGTGAAGTTAGGGAAAACAGAAGCTCCATTCAAAAGGTGAGATAGGCCGCCCTGCTCAAGAGACTGGCAGGCATACTTTGAGACAAGCCTACAGACCTCAAAAGCCTCAAACCCAGATGCAGATTTTGAAGAAAGTGATTAATCCTCAAAATAGCAGATTCCTCCACAGCAACAGGCAAAAGTGATTCCTCCACAGCAATAGGCAGAAGTCTCATTTTGACAGTTTGTGACTCAGGGTGCAGTGACCTAGCATCATCTTCAGAATTTATCTTTTGCTTAAAACTGGGCTATACTGGGTGCCTGAAAATAGGGGACCACAAGAATGGGAATGCAAATGCTAGGTGCCACAGAGCTAGAGCAATAAATAACGAAGGCAGGTGCCATTGTTTGGTTGCTTCTTTTTGTTCTGTTTTCTCTAACAGAAATATGACAGTTAAACTACACCATAGATCAAGTGAAGTTAGCAGGTATCTGCAGAATATTCTATCAAACAGATTCAGAATACATTCTTATAAGCGATCAATGAAACCTACTAGAAATACAACATAAAACAAGTCTTCACATACACAAAAGAACTGAAGTAAGTTCTTTTATCAGATCACAGTGGAACAAAACAAGCACCTGATAGCAAAAGAAATGACACAAATCACAAATACTTGGAAAATGAACAATATATTCTTGTATAACTAAAATGAGCCACTGAAGTAATAAGAAAAAAATAAAAAGTTCAATAAAGATTTCAAAGTGAAAAGTAAAAGCACAACTTATCAGAAGCTATGAGATATACCTCAAGCAGTTTTAAGAGAAAAGATCATAACTAGATATTTACATTTTTTAAATCAGTGAGCTTTCAAATAAATACCTTTAAGATATACTCCCAATGCTGTAGGGGGAGACAAAAGAAAAAAAAAAAAAAAAAAAAAAAAAAAAAAAAACAAAAAAAAAAAAAAAAAAAAAAAAAAAAAAAAAAAAAAAAAAAAAAAAAAAAAAAAAAAAAAAAAAAAAAAAAAAAAAAAAAAAAAAAAAAAAAACAAGAACAAGACAACCCCCAAACACAGTAGGTGGCAAAAAAATACTAAAGATGGGGACAGAAATTAATCAAATGGAGACTAAATAAATACAGAATCAACAAAACAAGAAAATGGTGCTTTGAAATGAGGATGATTAACACCCGAAAAAAACAAACCAAAGAAAGAAAAAGGTCCAGATCAGAAAAATAGAAAGAAAAAGGAGAATTTTACAGCAAATTCCAGTAAAATTCAGATGAGCATTATGGAATACTCTCAAAACTTATATTTAATATTTGAAATTCTAAAAGAAAAATTCCTAAACACATAAGATATAAGATCCATCAAAATTAAATCAAGAAGCTAAAAACAATTTAAATAGATTTGTAACAGCAATGAGCAAGAAACAAAAAAGCACCTCCCAGAAAAGAAAAGCCACAACTGAAGAAAATGACTCACAGACATTACCAATCATTTAAGGAAACCAATACTCCTGAAACTGTTCCACAAAACCTAAAGGGAAGAAAAGATCCAATTCATCCTACAAAATCAACATTATCCTAATAGAAATACCAGATCAGAACACAACAACAAATGAAAAGAACAGATCAATTTCCCTGAAAAACACAGGTGGAAAATTTGTCCCAAAAGATACATCCAAACCAAATTCAAGACCACATCAGAATAAGACCACCATGACCAGGCAGTGAGTGATGCACACCGTTGATCCCAGCACACAGGAGGCAGAGGCAAGCCAATCTCTTTGAGACTGAGGCTGGCCTGATCTACAAAGCAAGTAATAAGCAGTAGGAAGACATAGGAAGACTCACAACAAAAAATAAAATTTCATTACAGAAGCACAAAAGGTCTCAAGTACAAAGCAATCCTTAGCATAAAAAGTTATGCTGGTGATAAAATAGTACCTGATCTCAAATTACACTATAGAACCACATTGACAAATACTGTATACATACAAATAAACTAGATGGTCCAGAAATAAAACACAGCTATGTAATTTTTGACAAGGTAGCCAGAAACATATATTGAAAAAGAGAGAGCCTTTTCAACAAATAGTGCCTGGGAAACAGTATATCAATGTGGAGAAGAATGTAGACCCGCATCTCTCTCCTCCATAAAAATAATTCCAATGGATCAATAACTTTAACATAAGACCTGAAACTTGAAATGCTACAGGAAAATACCTCACGATTTAGGCATAAACAAGGACTTTCTGTAGAGGACTCCAATGGTTCAAGAATTGATTCCTAGAATTGACAGATGAAATTACATGAAATTTAGAAGATTCTGCACAGCAAATTAAATGATCACCATAGTGAAAAGACAGTCTACAGAATAGGAAACAGGGAGGGGGTGGAAACTTTGCCAACTACGTATCAAATGAGAGATTAGTAAATTAAATATGTAAGAACTACAACAATTAAAAAGACTCCAAAAAAAAAAAAAAAAGCAAGAAGTTAAGGCAAGAGAATCAAGGTTTCAGCAAGACTGAGTAATGTGCAAGACTCTGTCTCAAAGACAAAACAGAAGGGAAACAAATATGAAAGAAGAAAGGTTGTTGAATACTAACTTAGATGAAACTATTGCAATCATATTTTATTGTGTATATTTAAGGTATTAAAATAATGTTTAGATCTGGGCGTGGTGGCACACGCCTTTAATCCCAGCACTTGGGAGGCAGAGGCAGGTAGATTTCTGAGTTGGAGGCCAGCCTGGTCTACAAAGTGAGTTCCAGGACAGCCAGAGCTATACAGAGAAACCCTGTCTCAGAAAACGAAACAAAACAAAACAAAATAACAACAAAAAATAATGTTTGGGTTTTGTTTTTGTTTTTGTTTTTGTTTTTTTAGGACAGACGGGTATATGTTAATAGTTTAGTTCAGAAAAACGAGCCTACCTCTATTTTTCTTTGATTTTTAAAATATACATTATATCTGCCACCTTGATTTAAAATTCCCTTGAAAGGACCTATGTATTAGTAGTCTACTAATCATTTTTCATCCCTACTTATTAGTAAGTTGTTCAGATTTACTGTCACACTTTAGATAGCAATCATCACCACAATACTTACATACTAACACATACCACAGGCTAAACACTTACATGTGCTTTCATCTGCCAGAATCTTAAAGGGGGATAAGTGAGGATTTCTCCAGATCAGTGCATCTGAATATAACTGTACCCAGCCTGCAAACCTTTCAAAGTAGGTATCAGTTTCTCACAATGGTTAATGAACATCAGAGCTAAGATAGTTTTATATGAAGTATTACCTCTCTAGATTATACATTAAGAGACAATAGTGGCCAGAATGCTGTAAAGCTGAAGCATTTTGGTCAGACCTAAATGGAGTTGTACTCATAGTGTACACAATTAATTTGAATGTTGAAAAACATTAAATGAAATTAAATTCTTAACCTCAATTTCAACATAAAAAGTTCCTTTCTCAACTAACCAGAGGGAACAAAAGGTTACCTAGCCAGAAAAAAACAGAGTCAGGGAGTTAAGTTTTCTAAATGTCTCCATGTCAGAAAAGAGAGGCTAAGAATCACTACAGACACTAGAAAGGGGCAGAATATTCATTAACTTTCCACTTATTTATTTAGCACCAACCAAACCCTAAGAATTGGGTACTAAACAAAGCAAACAAAAAACATTGTCCTCACAGAGCTGATGGTAGAGACATAAAACTCATTATCTAAGTTTGTTCCAAGACTGCCTTAAGAATGCCAAAATTAACAAATGCTGCTACAGTCTTTTATATAAAATGGAACAAGATGTGCATATAATTGATATATATGATCTTACATACTTCATATCACAAAAAGATTAGTTATATTAACTAATACAACATAAATACTCATAACAGATTCTTCCATGAATATTTTCAACCTTGTAGAAACAGAGAATCAACCATACTCAATATAGCATTAAGTGTTAACAAGAAAAATAACCCGAGAAAACGAAGGAGCGCTGAAAGTGATAGCCAGGAAAGCGTGAAGAAGATGCTATCTGCGTCTATCTGGTCTACCACACTTTACAGGATGCCAGATGGGTTAAAATAAATGCAGACCAAGAAATCAATTTGTTTTAATTATAGATTATCCAAGTAGATCATGAGCGTAAAGTGAAGATGCCATCAGGTTGGTCAACAGAGATAATAACCTTTTCTAGGAGAGCAAAGTTGGAGAGAGGAGTATACAATTTCCTGTTCATAAAAGCATACCTTTAAGGAAAGTCTTTGTAATGCTCCTGAAATAACAAAAGCATAAAAAAAGTAAGAATCCAGAAAGGAATTGAAAAGAAAAGAAAAGAAAAGAAAAGAAAAGAAAAGAAAAGAAAAGAAAAGAAAAGAAAAGAAAAGAAAAGATAGCCGGGCGTGGTGGCGCACACCTTTAATCCCAGCACTCAGGAGGCAGAGGCAGGCGGATTTCTGAGTTCGAGGCCAGCCTGGTCTACAAAGTGAGTTCCAGGACAACCAGGGCTGTACAGAGAAACCCTGTCTCGAAAAAACCAAAAAAAAAGAAAGAAAAGAAAAAGAAAGGAAAAAGAAAGGAAAAAGTAAAAGAGGAGATGTGCACATAAAAGGAGATAAAATGAAAGCAAATGCTGGGAGGCTCTCCATAACATGAGATCTTAAGAGCGAGGGAACACTATCTTAAGTAAGGACATGACCCAGTACAAGGAAGAAAACGCAGTACAGTATGGCAGTAATAACAAGCTTTACAAGCTAGATAAAAGAGGGTAAAATCTGTAGGAAAAAATGCACAGCCTGATCTGGAAAGAAAAGAAATCTGTACTAGAAGAGTTTTAAAACCAGGTCAGTGACATAATCAAGGCCATAGAAGACAGCAAGACTCCTTCAGGGCTAGAGGCTCACTCACCTGATGTTCAATCACCATAGGCCAAAAGTACAAAAGAAACTAGATCAGCTACCAAAACCTGACTTCAAAGAGAAAGGTAAATTTAAACTGAATGTAGCCTTAGCTTGTGCACTTGGAGTCACCAAATGCCAAGCCAAAGAATAAGGAAAACTGACATAAACACAGCTTTATTTGAATGCCTACACAAAGCATTAGGAGAAGGGAATAAGAATTCAGCCAAACTTATGTTCTACGTTATGATTAAGGAACATAAGTTTGGCTGAATCCTTATTTTCTTCTCCTAATGCTTTGTGTAGGCATTCAAATAAAGTAACCAGGAAAGGGATATCGTTTGAGATATAAGCGAATGGAATGATTAAGAAAAACAACAACAACATGCAGTTGAGGGTAAATGGCAGCTACGCTGTAACCAATGAGGTAGGAAATAACATTCCCCCTGGAAATCACAAAAACTATGATTTTTACACAACTCCAAAATATTCCCTCAGTAGAACACTACCTACTAAATAATACCAGGAATTCTTTCCAATCTTAGAAAACCAGGCTTGCACTATTCATTCCTCCTGCCTATAAATGTCAGCTACTCTCTTCAAATGCTCAAGACAAAAGTAATATGACAGAAATGCTATTTTAAAACTAAAGAGAACATTTTTTCTGCTATATTTTTGCAACTTCTGCTACTTTCAGAAATAAAGGTAAAATGTGTTATCAAAGTCACAAACTGTATTTATAAAATCAAGTTCAAAAAAACTGTATATCAAGTTTCTGTAAACGTTTATTCAAGTTTTATTTCTACCCTCTATAAAAATGTCTGAGATATAGTTAAAATTTACAGACAGAAGAATTAGAGAGAACATTAGAATAATCATACAGGTTACAATGACAAAACCATTTTTCATAAAGATCATGATAAATTTTATAAATACTTAAAAATGCTCAAATAAAAAGTTATATAATCCCAGGTGTGGAGTTCTTTGTTTTGTTTCCTGTTGTCCATAAACTCACTATACAACTGAGGGTGATTCACTTTTTCTTTATGGATATCTTCTAAAAGTTAAAAATAAAGCTTGTCTTAATAACACATACTATATAGACACGGGTATGGCTTACCGATTAAAGATTTGATATTTTCTAATATTAAATCACTAGTAATATTTCCAGATAAATCTTGCCCCAGTTCAGCAATCAGCTTGGCATAACCTTCATTTTCTTCTCTTAATAAATTGAATTTTTGCTGCTTATAACTGAAATCAGAAATATCATTAAAAAGATAAAATTAATTTCAATTATCAAGCTTGCACAATTTAGTGTACTCTTACTGAATATCACTAACTTAAAACAATCATGAGAATGGCTATTAGTTTAACCTTTTGTGTATCTGTTAGTATAAAAAGCATTATTAGTTAACAAGAACACACACAAACATACCAATATTTCCACCATTATGAATATGCTCTGAATATAGGTATGGTTATAAAACACTTAATATAGGTCTGGAGATGCAGGTAAGTAGTTTAAACACACTTGCTGTTCTTCCAGAGGACTCAAGTTCAGTTCCCAGCATTTATATACTCCCCTGTAACTCTACCTCCAGGGAGAATCCAATACCTCTGGTCTCTGAACCCCACACTCACATACTCATGTGCACATGATCACACACAAACACATTATTTAAAATAAGTCTTCAAAAGAAGGTTATCTCAAACTCAAACATAGACAAAGTTAACACAAGGATAGCTCATTGAAAACTCAATAAGTTAAGTGTTCTTAAAAAAAATGCTAACCACAAACAAAAAAAATAGCCTTCAAAGAGCCTTTAGAAACTGCTAATATTTAAATTGAGAAATATACATTCAGCTACTTGATCTGTAACAGAAGCCACATATACTTACAAGAGTTTTGTCTTGATTTTAACTGACTTTTGGTTGAACTGCTGTGACTGTTTGATAAGCCCTAATGATTCCAAAGTTTCTGGATCCAATCGTTCCTTCAAAACTGTGTCTGAAACTAAATACTGCATTAAAAAATATTAAAGACCATTTATTCTTTAGCATTCCAACTATGTACACACACTCTTAAATATATTCAAAATAATCTTTCCAATGTAAGAATATAAAATTGTGTCTCTTTATAAACCTAAAATTTCAATTCAACAAAATGACCCTCCAAATCCTGAAAAGTAAATTATATAGCTCTTTCAAAAAATACTTTAAAATTACATGTTTGCTATACACAGCTTAGAGTAAAACTACAGATTAAATTTCCTTACATTGAGCCTATCTTAACTCAATTTTCACTTAACATAGTACTTCAGCATTCTACATTTTCTACAGTAAACCAAACTGTAATATAACAAAGGCTAGGACATTCTTCTACATCCTAGTAATGGTATTTTTCCTTGGCTCTAATTTTATGAACATGAAGTGGCTTACTAGACAATTGTGACTTCTATTTTTGTGGGGAAGGGTTGCTGCTGTTTGTTTAAAGACAGTGTCTCATGTATCCCAGGCTGTCTTTGAACTCATTGTAGTTAAGAATAATCTTGAACTTCTGATCCTGTCTCCACCTCCAAAGTGCTGAGGCTACAAGCCAGCATCACCATGCCGGGTGCATAGGGTACCAGGGATAGAACCCAGGGCTTCATGTGTATGCAAGGCAAGCACTTATCAACTAAACCGCATCCACAGCACAACTTATATTTATTCTTTGTAAACTACCTCCATCATTTTATCCCTAACAAATAAAGTTTACCAAAAAATCAATTTAAGAACAACCTACAATAAATTCTACTTACTTCATAGTTGCTTAAATTTTCTACATTAGGAACTGACTGGGTCAGAAATATCACTAAGGGTTTTTATAGGTATAGATTAAATAATTTAAAATTATGATTATTTTACAGAAATTGCATGCCTAATTTCACAAAACATTCCATTTCAAGATCTAAATCTCACCTTATCATTAAGTCAAATGAATGTCAGTATCATCCTTCATTTAAAATTATCAACTATGATTATACTTATTCAATGCAAAATTGAAAAGGGGAAATATATTTTAAAACTTACCAAACA
Organism: Mus minutoides; assembly: GCA_902729485.2. Taxonomy (NCBI): domain Eukaryota; kingdom Metazoa; phylum Chordata; class Mammalia; order Rodentia; family Muridae; genus Mus; species Mus minutoides. Next base: position 3,228,897 of record LR749493.1, read on the forward strand.
TGCTAATACCAATTGTGTAAAATAGTCTCTCTTGCTTTTTTCTTCTAAACAATTTGTCTCAATATCTAGAATGGGAATAAAAGAGATACAAATAAAAGAGATACTTTTTGAAAATAGTATTTTTATTTCTGAAATTTTGTTTTCAGTGTTTCTTGTGATACAAACTTATTTATGGGTGCATGCTATGGGTTACAGGGTCAGTCATCAGTATTAAGAGAAATTAAGGTTTTATGAGTATATGAAAGATTTATGATTACAGTTTATATTTTTCCAGATTCAGTAAGAGGTTTTTTTTTTTTTTTTTTTTTTTTTTTTTTTTTTTTTGGTTTTTTGAGACAGGGTTTCTCTGTGTAGCCCTGGCTGTCCTGGAACTCACTCTGTAGACCAGGCTGGCCTCAAAATCAGAAATCTGCCTGCCTCTGCCTCCCGAGTGCTGGGATTAAAGGTGTGTGCTACCACACCCAGCCTAGTAAGAGTTATTTTCTATACTCTCCCCTACTAAAAGATTCGTCTTCTTTAAAACTTAGTTAAGAGCCAGGCGTGGTGGCGCAAGCCTTTAATCCCAGCACTCGGGAGGCAGAGGCACAGGCGGATTTCTGAGTTTGAGGCCAGCCTGGTCTACAGAGTGAGTTCCAAGACAGCCAGGGCTAGACAGAGAAACCCTGTCTCGAAAAACCAAAAAAAAAAAAAACCTTAGTTAAAAGTGCCTCTTTCTGTGTAGGGTATGGTAGTCCACACCTGTAAGTAAGCTCAGCACCCAAGAGGGGGAGGGGGTGGGGGGGGATTGGGGGGGGTGTGCTCGGGCCTGAGACTCAGAAGCTAAAGACCAACCTAGTCTACAGCTGGAGCTCCAGGTCAGACCAAGAACAAAGAAATACCTTCCTTATCTCAAGGATAAATATAATTGATTAAAAATAACTCTTACTAGGCTGGGCGTGGTAGCACACACCTTTAATCCCAGCACTCGGGAGGCAGAGGCAGGCAGATTTCTGATTTCGAGGCCAGCCTGGTCTACAGGGTGAGTTCCAGGACAGCCAGGGCTACACAGAGAAACCCTGTCTCAAAAAACCAAAATAAATAAATAAATAAATAAATAACTCTTGCTGAATCTGGAAAAATATAAACTGTAATCATAAATCTTTCATATACTCATAAAACCTTAATTTCTCTTAATACTGATGACTGACCCTGTAACCCATAGCATGCACCCATAAATAAGTTAGTATCACAAGAAACACTGAAAACAAAATTTCAGAAATAAAAATACTATTTTCAAAAAGGAAAAATTCTAACAAAGTTTAAATGACCACTCATCAGAGGTGCCAAAATAGAGACTCATTCCATAAAGACCAAGTTGAACTGGGAAACAAGAAAAAATCTCTTCCACATTAGTTGGGCTTTGTGGTACACAAATGTAATCACAGCCCTGAGAAGGCTGAAGCAGAAGGATCATGAGTTCAAGACCAGCCTGAACTAAATAGGAAGATGTTGTATTATAACAACAATGCAAAAAGGGCCATTTTGGTGGTTGGTTGGTTGGTCTCCCAAGCCCTTTTTGAGTGGGTATATATGTGCACTGTGCATACTCAGGAGTGTGGTGTTAATATTGGCGTGTATGGAGGCCAGAGGATGATTAATGTCGAATGTCTTCCTCAATTGTTCTCCACTTTACTGAGGCAGAGTCTCTCTAACTACACTCAAAGTTTGCCAATTTAGCTAACATAACTAGCCAGCTTGCCAAAGATATACTATCTATGTCTCTCACACAGGCAAGCCACCATAGTGACCCCTTCCCCCTTTTTAAGACAAAGTCTCACTACATAATACAGATGGCCTCAAACTCAAAGATCCACCTGCCTCTACCTCCCTAGTGCTGGGACTGGAGCTGTATGTGTACAACCACATGGCCCTTACCCTGATTTCTTGTGGGTGCTGGGGATTCAAACTCTGATCCTCATGCCTTAGCAAAGGTTTATCCACTAAGTCAGCTTCTCAGTCTTGGGGGGGGGGGGCTGTTGTGGAGGGTTGTAGTAGTAGTAGTTGTTGTTTTTAACAAAAAAGATCTCATTATGTAGCACAGGCTTGTCTTCAACCTGCTATGAACTCCAGACTGACCTTTAAATCAACAGCAATTCTCTTTTCTCAGTTTCCCCAGAGCTGGCACACACACAAAAAAATGTTTCCTAACTTTAAGAGTCACTTATCAATGAAGTTGAGAAGTCTATTAAAAGTCGGTATATTTAAAATCCTATTTTGACTAATTCTAGTCACTAAATAAAAATACTCAACATTGGCATTTTATTCCTACTGAAATGTGTAAAAATACTGAACTCCCTCAGTTTTAGAAAATTGTTCAGAAAACTTATCTAAGCTTATATCTGAGGTGTGGAAAAAAATAAAACAATTAATACAAAATGCCAAACATCAACATTTTCAAATAAGATTAGCAGAATTACAAAGGTTGACCTCAGATTGTTGCTTTGATTTTTTTCCTATGAGACAGAGTCTCTTGCAGCCAAATCATTAAATAGCCAAGATGACCTTAAATTTCTGATCCTCTTGCTTCTACCTACCATGTGCTTAGAATTACTTATTTTTAAAGTAAACTGGTAATTTAGACTGTACAATGTCATCAGTCTTTATTGAAGTAATAACTAGTACCTCTAAGTAGATCTTCCAAAATAATGCAACTTTACCATAGTTTTACTTTAGTTTAAATTCTACTGTCAACATGAAAAATCAAAAGAGGAGAAGATTTATAGCATCAAATGTTTTCCTGACCCTTCACTATTCCTTCTTGACAACTGCCATTTACCCATATCCTAGCCACTGTAGCACAAAGTTAGCATAAGTACATTAAGACAATTTTAGGGGCTAAGGGTGTGGCTTAGTGGTACAAGTACTTGCTTAGAATCTATGAGATCATGGGTTCTATACACTACAGCATACAGAAAAAATAAAACAGAAAATTTAGGGTATGATTTATGCAATGTAACTTACAATACAATCTCAATTATTTTTTCCTGGCATGGGGCTTCATAATGCATCCCTGGCAAGTCTGGACCTTGCTATGTGGACCAGGCCGATGACCTCAAGCTCATAAAGACCCACCTACTTCTGCCTCCAGAGTGCTGGGACTAGAAGCATATACCCCCAAGCCCAGTTAATCTCTACATTTTAGCAGTGTTTTCTCAAAGACTTAATTGATATCATTAATTTTTTCTAGGGGTTCCCAGTTATCACTGAGTCCCAAAGTTGTTAAGATGAAACCATTAAGGTCCTTAAATTCAGGCACACGGTACTCAAGTCCTCCTAGCTACCTGACATGATTAAGGTACTATTCTCTCAGCTTGTGATTATGGTAGTAATACTGAACAGGACCTCAGGAAATCTGTTAGTTAACCTATCTCAACACACAGTTTAGTAGTTATCCCAATTATACTTCCTCTATTTTCATTATTATTTTCCTTCTAACTCAAAACAGCATTCAAATAAATGTTTCATCATACCTTATTCTGGCATCCATAATTAGCACTTAGTGCATTCTTTTTTTAATGTCCCCTATGATTTTCTAAAAAGCCCTCAGCTTCCTCCTCCTGTCTTCTATATCATCAACCAACTGGCCTACCTCCAAGGTCTCATCAGTGCATCGTGATACTTCAGAATCAGCCTCTCAAGTTACTCAGGCTCCCTCCCTGTCATGTAATCAGTGTTTTTAAAAAGTGTCTTAGCCAGGCGTGGGCGCACGCCTTTAATCCCAGCACTTGGGAGGCAGAGGCAGGCGGATTTCTGAGTTCAAGGCCAGTCTGGTCTACAAAGTGAGCTCCAGGACAGCCAGGGCTACACAGAGAAACCCTGTCTCGAAAAATAGCAAAAAAAAAAAACTGTCTTAACCTGAAAAGTATAGAAATATATTGTCTCATTACTCTTAACACACTAAAAAGACAACTTGATATAATAAAAAGATCATGGGCTCTGGAGACAAAGGGACTGAGGTTCAAAGGCTGCCTTACTAGCTGCATTGTCTTGAAAGAAAAATAACCATCTCACTAAACCTCATTTTGCCTATCTGCATACCTACCATACAATTGTTATAAGATTGAGATATAAGATGTTATAAGATAAAAAACATGATGCCTAAAAATATGAAAGGTGTTCCAAAAATAGCACTTATGCCATAATATTATTAGTATCATCATCATTATTCCACATAACTCTCATTCTTTTTTTTTAAGATTTATTTTCTTTATTATATGTAAGTACACTGTAGCTGTCTTCAGACACTCCAGAAGAGGGCGCCGGATCTCGTTATGGATGGTTGTGAGCCACCATGTGGTTGCTGGGATTTGAACTTATCACCTTCGGAAGAGCAGTTGGGTGCTCTTACCAGCTGAGCCATCTCACCAGCCCAACTCTCATTCTTTTTAAAGATTAATTTTATGTACATGAGTTTTAACTGTGTGTATGTATATGTACATATACACAGTTAAGCATGGTACCTATGGAGGTAAGATCCTCTACAATTGGACCTAAGGATGAGGAGCTGCCATGTGGGTGCTGGGAACTAAACCTTTGTTCTCTATAAGAGCAACAAGTGCTACTAACTACTGATCAATCTTCCCAGCCAGCTAGATCACATTCTTTTTTTGTTTTTCAGGATTTATTTCTTCATTATGTCTACAGTGTTCTGTCTGCAGGTATGCCTGCACATCAGAAAAGGGCATCAGATCTCATTATAGATGATTGCGAGCCACCATCTGGTGGCTGGGAATTTGAACTTAGACCTCTGGAAGAGCAGCCTCTACTCTTTTAAGCTCTAGGCCATCTCTAGAGCCCTAAATCACAGTCTTAACCCTAATTTCTCTACTTGTTCTGGAGTCATCCTTGTATTATTTTTTTCCTGCCTAGAGTGAGTGTGCATGAGGGGGCAGATGAAGGATATTCTTATCCAAGTATGGGATTCTAATTATGCCTGTAAAAATGGGTTGGGTAGTAACCAAATATCACCATCATGAATCCATGTTACAGTAAAATGCAATGACCTATAGAAAGAGTTACTTGGCTAAAAAAAAAAAGAAGGAAAGGTATTATTTTAATAAAATAAGGCAATTTAAGAAAAACTACTAGATTTGAAGAATCGAAGAGAGAGAAAAGGCTAGTAACTGATGGGTACTAAAGAAAGACAACACTACTAAGGACAACATCTTTCAAAAATAGCTCCCAAAAATTGGTTTCCTAAATATAAAATTTGTGGAAAAAGACAATTGTGTTTACAATGGAATTTGTTTTGTATTAAGTATTTGCCATTTTCAAATATTAAGTATCTTTTTTCATTTTGTATAAACCAATCAATTAAATACAGTGAAGATGTACTTTATCATTCAAACCAGGACAGTTTGGTGTAAAAGATTATTACTGATTTTATTTATCTACTAATTTCATTATTAATTTTATTTATCTATTAATGATTTTGCCAGGAGGGGAAAAAATAGGACACATGGGCAACTCATTTTTGATCTTTCTTTCACATTTATCACTCACTCAAATATATTTTAACCTGCTCCTAAAATTGTCACTGTTCTAAAACTTGAGACATTCTCAAAAACCAAAGGAATTCATATTAGCTAAGAACAATCTCTAAATACTCAGTGAGCCATTTAATTAACTCACCAAATCCTAGGAATTAAGAGTAATAAACTAAAGTAACTCCAACTTGGCAAACCCTTAGAAGATAAGGCTTGCGTTAAGGTAATATATGGGGGTTGGTGAGATGGCTCAGCAGGTAAGAGCACCCTACTGCTCTTCCGAAGGTGATGAGTTCAAATCCCAGCAACCACACAGTGGCTTACAACCACCTGTAATGAGATCTGACGCCCTCCTCTGGTGCATCTGAAGTCAGCTATAGTGTACTTATGATTAATAATCTGCCGGGCATGGTGGCGCACGCCTTTAATCCCAGCACTCAGGAGGCAGAGGCAGGCTGATTTCTGAGTTCGAGGCCAGCCTGGTCTACAAAGTGAGTTCCAGGATAGCCAGGGTTATACAGAGAAACTCTGTCTCGAAAAACCAAAATAATAATAATAATAATAATAATAATAATAATAATAATAATAATAATAANAATCTGCCGGGCATGGTGGCGCACGCCTTTAATCCCAGCACTCAGGAGGCAGAGGCAGGCTGATTTCTGAGTTCGAGGCCAGCCTGGTCTACAAAGTGAGTTCCAGGATAGCCAGGGTTATACAGAGAAACTCTGTCTCGAAAAACCAAAATAATAATAATAATAATAATAATAATAATAATAATAATAATAATAATAATAATAAATGAATCCTTGGACCGGAGAGAACAGGGACTGAGCAAGCGGGGCAGACCAGAGCGATCAGGGCCGGCCGGAGCGAGCAGGGCACACTGGAGCGAGCAGGGTTGACTGGAAGGAGGAAAAAAAAATTAAAGGTAATATATGTCTAGCAATGTTATCTGTTTGGACTCAAAATTACAGAAAGAGGGCTGGTGAGATGGCTCAGCGGGTAAGAGCATCCGACTGCTCTTCCGAAGGTGATAAGTTCAAATCCCAGCATCCACATGGTGGCTCACAACCATCCGTAACGAGATCTGGCTCCCTCTTCTGGAGTGTCTGAAGACAGCTACAGTGTACTTACATATAATAAATAAAATAAATCTTTAAAAAAAAAAAAAAAATTACAGAAAGAACAAAACTGATGGGGAAGCCATTCTCAGTTATTCAATCAATAGCTAAAATTAGACAAATTTTCAAAACATATTATTTTTAAATCCATGTTTTCGTCAAAGACACTACCTTTAACTGGAAATCAAAGAATTATTCCTTTTTGAGAAAAAGTCTTATATGAATTCGTATATGAATTCTGGATAAATACAACACAAATTTTTTACCCTCAAAACAAATGTACTTTTAATGACTTTGACTAATCTTACTCATTTTTTTTTTTTTTTTTTTTTTTTTTTTTTTTTTTTTTTTTTTTTTTTTTTTTTTTTTTTTTTTTTTTTTTTGGTTTTTCGAGACAGGGTTTCTCTGTGTAGCTCTGGCTGTCCTGGAACTCATTTTGTAGACCAGGCTGGCCTCGAACTCAGAAATCCACCTGCCTCTGCCTCCCGAGTGCTGGGATTAAAGGCGTGCGCCACCACGCCCGGCTATTAGACTCACCACTTTTACCACAGCCCATGAAAAAGCATGTAGAAACAGGTAGAATAGTTTCTCAGGGACATGGCACAAAGCCCATGTGAGGCCTCAATACCACTTCCACAGTCATCTCCTATTGACTCTCATGAATTTCATTCAGTATTCCCATCATGTTTAGATAAAAGGCCACACAGTTTCTCTTGACTCCTGGTACNAATCTGCCGGGCATGGTGGCGCACGCCTTTAATCCCAGCACTCAGGAGGCAGAGGCAGGCTGATTTCTGAGTTCGAGGCCAGCCTGGTCTACAAAGTGAGTTCCAGGATAGCCAGGGTTATACAGAGAAACTCTGTCTCGAAAAACCAAAATAATAATAATAATAATAATAATAATAATAATAATAATAATAATAATAAATGAATCCTTGGACCGGAGAGAACAGGGACTGAGCAAGCGGGGCAGACCAGAGCGATCAGGGCCGGCCGGAGCGAGCAGGGCACATTGGAGCGAGCAGGGTTGACTGGAAGGAGGAAAAAAAAATTAAAGGTAATATATGTCTAGCAATGTTATCTGTTTGGACTCAAAATTACAGAAAGAGGGCTGGTGAGATGGCTCAGCGGGTAAGAGCATCCGACTGCTCTTCCGAAGGTGATAAGTTCAAATCCCAGCATCCACATGGTGGCTCACAACCATCCGTAACGAGATCTGGCTCCCTCTTCTGGAGTGTCTGAAGACAGCTACAGTGTACTTACATATAATAAATAAAATAAATCTTTAAAAAAAAAAAATTACAGAAAGAACAAAACTGATGGGGAAGCCATTCTCAGTTATTCAATCAATAGCTAAAATTAGACAAATTTTCAAAACATATTATTTTTAAATACATGTTTTCGTCAAAGACACTACCTTTAACTGGAAATCAAAGAATTATTCCTTTTTGAGAAAAAGTCTTATATGAATTCGTATATGAATTCTGGATAAATACAACACAAATTTTTTACCCTCAAAACAAATGTACTTTTAATGACTTTGACTAATCTTACTCATTTTAAAATTAAGACTCAAAAGGGAACAACAGCTAAGAATGTTTGAGATTCAGAGAAATCTCATTGAATGACATGATATAGTTACTATAATTGCAGAAATGCATGCAAATGTGAGAAAACTTGCCTTTTTTTTTACTTGAAATTAGCCCATTTACCTCAAACTTATATAAATATATATTATCAAACAATCAAAAAATTATACTGTAAAATTAAATTGTAAAATTTATAAAGTAATTATGATATTTGATTTACAAAACTATATTCTGTGTAAAATTAAAAATGATTGAAGATTTGCAGAAAATCTGCACGTTTGTAAAAAAAAAAAAAGCATTTAACATGATCTTAATGATCTTATCACAAAATTGTTACATGCAAAATAAACATTTCCTACCTACCTAATATGCAAAACACGTCAGCAAGGATAGAAGGCATATCCTCACGGAATTCCTACAATAAAAGATTTACAATCAGTTCCAGAATAGCACAGAAAAGGTGTTATTATTTCAAAACAATTCTCATCAATCAACTAGAAGTCAACTAAACTCCAGCATCTCTACATTAGAATTCTCCAAGGTAAGGTTCATAAATATAAAAACATCGGTTAGAAGAAAGTACTTGTGCTGGATGTGCACAGGCCTTTAATCCCAGTACAGAAAGGCAGAGGCAGGCAGGCTTCTGTGATTTCAAAGTCAGTATGTCTACAAACACCTTGTTAGCCATGGCTACATAGACATAGTAAGGCCCTATCTCAAAAAAATAATAGTGTCAGAAGCTCAGAAATCTAAAAAGTATATCAATTAAAAACAATTATTCCATAATTCAAGGTTCTGTGAAGATAAAATAATTATCAATTTTTCTTTTTAATTTCTTTATTCACTCTTTGTTTATAGCTTTTGGGGGAAAAAAACTGACCCAAAATCTTGTTTCTGGATGAAAGCACCAGCATTAGTCCACAATTATTTCTTGGCTTGCTACTTCCATGATCAATTTTAGAGTCATTTCCCATTAGTAAGGATCACAGTTCAGTTACTGTAATTAATAGTTTTCTGGCACTATAGCAACCGTAAAATTCATCTATTTTCAGAGACTATAAGAAAGAAATTCAAAGAAAAAAGCTGGCAGCTGCTAGGAGTCATATAAATCCATATGTGTGATTAAGATACTGGACAAATATGTATTAATATGGAAAAGCCATGACAAAGGCAATGCAGGGTAGAAGCATATACATATAATGAAGTATTCAAAATATAGAACACACTAACTTCGAAAAACACAGTATAGATAACGTTCATTTAGACTATTTTCATAAATGGAAAAATAATTATAGTCAACTGTGCATACAGATTAAAATTATATCAACTCTCAATTTACAGAATGAAATTATCTTAGTGGTCTGTCAGTTGTTCAAGGGCTATGAATGCAAATACTCAGATTAATTAAAGAACAGAAGTAGAAAGATGCAAGAGTTTTTTGTTTTTTTTTTCCCAAAGAAATATACCACTTTATAACTATCTTAACTGGAGACACTTTCAGGAAGGGAGAGAAATACATATTAAAATTTGTCCTCCTCAAATGTACTTAGGGAGGGGTGGAGAGTATCACAACAGCTAAACTTAAAACTTCCATTAAAACTAGCCAAGAAAAACACAAAAATCATATGAAGCAGATTCCAAACTCCCACAGGAAAGAACTACAGAAACATAAAACATACAGAAAATTCACATAAATTCCTGAATACCATCTCAATAGTTATTAGAAAAGTTGGACAAGGAGCTGGTGAGATGGCTCAGTGGTAAGAGCACAGACTACTCTTCTGAAGGTCCTGAGTTCAAATCCCAGCAACCACATGGTGGCTCACAACCACCCGTAATGAGATCTGACACCCTATTTCTGGAGTGTCTGAAGACAGCTACAGAGTACTTACATATAATTAATTAATAAATAAATCTTTAAAAGTTGGACAAATAATTTAAACAAATCTAAATACCAGTCTCACAACAAACTAGCACACCACTTGAAATTATGAGTTTACAATAAACACCCTAACAATTAACAGTCCCTCTTCCAGTTCAAATTGTCAAACAGCATGAGTCATTAGCAATCTATACTGAATCTACATTCGAAAGGATTTGCTCTGAATCTAGCCTAAATCCTCCAATAAATGTAAGTAAAACCGAACTGGCCACTTAAAGGGTTTTTTTTGTTTGTTTGTTTGTTTGTTTTTTGGTTTTTCGAGACAGGGTTTCTCTGTATAGCCCTGGTTGTCCTGGAACTCACTCTGTAGACCAGGCTGGCCTCGAACTCAGAAATCCACCTGCCTCTGCCTCCCAAGTGCTGGGATTAAAGGCGTGCACCACCACCGCCCGGCTGGTTTTTTGTTTTTTGTTTTTTTTTTTTTAATCTAGATGTTATTTTCTAAAAGTAAGAAGGAAGTAGATACAAACAGATGAATGCTGGTCAGGGTTGTGCAACTGCAATTAAATCTTAAAATTATAATCATAATTATCAAAAAGTAACATTATTTCAAGAAAATACTTTATTTCTAGAGTCAAAATATTAGTTAAAGCTTTGACATCATTCCAGTACTTTTGTTTTGCTCAAGCCAGTTTTTATAACCTTTTCTTTCTTACAAACAGAAGGAAAGACTAAAATGTCAATTTCTGTAGAACAAAAATGGCTTACCAATATTACCTTTAAAACTATTATTTTAACAAAATACACTTCAAAGAGCTTTGTAGCCAAAGTGAAGAGATATGCAACAATTGCTATTTTAAATAGATATACTTACACTAATGTCATTAAGAACACTAGATGCCTGTTCATGCTTTAAATTTCCTTTAATGACATGGTATGACAACTCATAGAGAGCTTGTTGAAAATCTGTTGAATATAAAAGACAGAGTGTAAAGATAGTATCTTTAACAAGAAAGGCAAACTCTGAAAAATCTATTCTTTATTTCTCATAATTATAAAACATCAGTAACAAGATATATATATAAGTTTACTGTAGGAGCATATCTTTTTACTTCTACAAAAACAACATTAATGAGTTTGGGAAAAGTTAACCATTTGTTCTCTACTGTAATAAGACTAGAGTTCAAGTATTCCCTTCTCTTTTTTCCATGGCTACAAATTTCACATATTCACACATTTACTATGTACGTACATCATTTAATATTTTGATTCCTCTTCAATACTTCCTTTTCTTCTGGTAGTCCTGGAGCTTAATGTGTGCTAAGCAAGTGCTCTATCAATAAGCTACATCGCCAGCCACTTTTAATGTTAGACAATGTCTCATTAAGTTGTGAAGGACAATCCTGCCCCAAGGTCCCAGGTACTGGATTTACAGACATGCACTAGCACATCTGACCCACTAAGACATTTTAGGGCATTTTGCCAGTGTCTTCAGAAATATTTTAAATGAGTACACTGGACCCCAACAAGATATAAATAAAATTAACCATCACAGATTTGTCTAAAAGTATTCAGAGTAAAATACTTGAATTCAATCAATTCAATCTTGAGACTACAATAAGACCTAAGGAGTAGAGTTAAACATGATAGGAAATTTCTCCCAAAATCTAAATTTCTTTTTCTCTTTAATTTATATCAGAATTCAAAAAAAGACATATATACAAGTATGTATGTATATAAAATACACACAAACAAAAATTTCTATTTTATAAGAATTGTCAACTACAAGTAACCATGCTATCTATTATTACCGCCTCATTTCCTCAACAAAAAGTCTTTTATTGACTGGGGAGTTAGAAGTTGACTGAACACCTTCAAGTCATTTTTTTCTTTATTTCTGTATAATAATTTTTCTCCTTCCAATCAGTAAAGTTGAAAAACAAGGAGTGCTAAAAAACATGAATAGAGGGTTACTGACATGAATCAGTTTGTCAAGTTCTTGCCTACCATGCAAAAAGCTCTGTATTCTATTTCCTACATGACATAAAACTGGGCATAGCAGCCTGTGATCCAAGTTCCAGATCAGCATAGGCTACATGACACATTCTCAAAAAACAAAAAACAAAAAAAAAAACAAAAAACAAAAAAAAACAAAAAAACTAAAACACAAATATAAAATAAAGCCTAGGAGCTAGAGAAATGTAGCTCAACATAGAGTGATTCTCTAGCATTTCTGAGATCCTGAGTTCAATCCCAGGATGATGAAATAGAAAAGTACTCAAAGGAAACTCCCTCTAAAACATAGAAATACCAGGTATGGTGCTGTACAACCAGTCCATGGTCCCAGCACAAATTCAGAAAGCAGGGGCAGGAAGANCAGGAGTTTAAGGCAATCTCATCTACACAGCAAGTTGCAGGACAACCTGACTACATGAGATCCTGCCCCATACCATTTCAGTCTCAAAGAAACTAAAATAAAGCCTAGTTATAAACCCCTTTTAGGGAAAATAAAATTTTTTAAAAAGAGTTTTCAGGACAAAAAAAAAACAAGTGAAAAAATAAATTTGTTTGTTTGTTTGGTTGGTTGGTTGGTTGGTTGGTTGGTTTTTCAAGACAGGGTTTCTCTGTATAGCCCTTGGCTGTCCTAGAACTCAGAAATCCGCCTGCCTCTGCCTCCCAAGTGCTGGGATTAAAGGCATGCGCCATCACGCCCGGTGTTAAAAAATAAATTTCTTATAAAAAAGAAAAACCCTGATATGAGCACTAATCATAAAGCAGAAACAAAATAAAATCAAAATATACTATCTTCTTTTAAACAATAAAGATATTATTTAGCAATGAAATAAATGTGTCCATAAATTCATTTTCTAAACAAATATAATGACATCAATTCTTCATGAATAACTTATTATTTTAAGAATTCTGCCATTATAAACACTATGCCCTCACTGTATTTAATAAGCCATATAAAAAGAAAAACATTTGTTGCTACAGTAGAAATGAGGACAATTTTATTTTTCACTTACGTTAACAAAATTTCTTACAAAATACACAATATTATTTATTTTAAATTATCCACATGCCCTTTTTAGGCAATCACTTAAAAGAACAAAACAGCTGGTTTTCATTAATTGTGGTTTTGGAGTATGTTATATACTGTTTACTGGAACTCTGTGGATTCTAATCTTAACCACAAAAGATTAAGATAGAGAAAAGTGACCCAGGGCATTTTGTTGAACAAATGAAATATAAAATGAACCAAATTCTAGTCCACAAAGTAGCCAAGAAAGATTCTAATTTGCAACTTTTCTGAGTAAATATTTATAAATGACCATGAACTTCTATTATATTTAAGGGAATGGTAAATACAAGTTGCTTTGGTTTCATGGTATTTTATTAATAGAAACCCTAATTAAGACAGAAATTGTTATCAGATCATGAGGTATTGCTATGACAGACTTGACCATGTGTTTTGACATTTACAATCTGAGCTGAAAACGACACTTAGAGCTCAGAGATCAGGGAGCTTAGATGATAAGACTGTTGAAAACAATGCAGATAATAGTGGCTGGGTGTTTGATGTTTCAAAGGGAAGCAAAGACTCGACCAGGGCCATTTGTGTAATATTTTGTGTTAATCATCGGTAAGTCAGCTGGAGTGGAAGAGATAACTGGTGATTAACAAGAGCCCAGAGCCCAGGGCAATTGATGCTTGTTGGCTAGAGCAGAGAAATCTGTGGTGATTAAGAAGAGACCAGTACAGGAAAGCTAGTTCTGCCCCTCACCAAGCTGTGGCACTCAGGAGAGCTGGTACCACCCCTCACAGGCAAACAAGGGAGAGCTGGCCTGGTGGCTTGGGAGAGATAGTGGGCTGACCAACTCAGCTACCAGCCAGACCCAGATCCAGAGCCTTGAGTTGGCCCACCCCAACATCTATGCCATCTATGAGCTGCTGGAGTGTGTGAAGAGGGCCGTCCTACAGAAGCAAAGCTACAAAATCTCCATGACTCAAGGCAACAATCCTGGTGAGAATACAGTATTGATGGGTTAGCAGAAACCAGAGGCCTCTAACCAGACCAATGAATCATCCCAGAACATTTACAAGTAAAGCTGTTTGGGCACACCACACCTTTCACACAAAGATGTTGGGAGTTTGTTCGTTTAATTTTTATTTTTTAGTTTTTGCTTTCTTTTGATGGGGAGGTTGCAAGGGTAGAGGCCAGATATGGAGGGACTGGGAGATGAATAGGATTAGGGTATACAATGTGTAATTCACAAAGAATCAATAATTTTTTTTTAAACGTAAGAAAGGCAAAGAAAAATGAACAGAAAACATGAACGGAATTGAAACAAAAAATGGATTTATTGATTGTTGTGGGCTGAGAAAGTGTTGAAATTAGTTAGCCCTATCTTATCTTTATTTATTTTTTGGGGGGGTGAGACAGGGTTTCTCTGTGTAGCCCTGGCTGTTCTGGAACTCACTCTGTAGACCACCGCCCGGCTTAGCCCTACCTTCTTATTTATTTCCTCTGTCAACAGAAAAATAAGTACCCACCTCTAAGAATTCTCCTATGAGCCGGGCGTGGTGGCGCACGCCTTTAGTCCCAGCACTCGGGAGGCAGAGGCAGGAGGATCTCTGAGTTCGAGGCCAGCCTGGTCTACAGAGTGAGTTCCAGGACAGCCAAGGCTACACGGAGAAACCCTGTCTCGAAAAACCAAAAAAAAAAAAAAAAAAAAATTCTCCTATGATGCCTACTATTTTCATATTATCTCTTGAAGCTAAGAATATGTGAGACATGAGACTCCCTTCCTTCCTGCACACAATACTATCTGGCTTGAGTGGGTTCAAGTAGGATGTGGGAGTCATGGACATTTTTCTTTTCTGCAACTCCTTTAATAAAGCAAAGGTCCACTATTATCCACTCTAATTGGGCTAACTTGCAGGGAGGGGAATCATAGACTTGGCCTGGCCTAGCTGCCTTGAGAGGTACGCCTCACAGATTTTCAGGTTATAGTCCATGGCTCATGGAGCACAATATACAGTGCAGTTCCTGAGAGACTAATGCACTCCCTCAGGCAGTGAAGGGTTCAGGCCACTTTTTGCTTCTCTGTAAATTCCCTCAGAAGTCAAGGAAGTATGTAAGCTTGACAGGACAATTGGTCTTAGACAATCTTGTGTACTCAGAATAGCTTGCAAACTACAACTGTATTGATCCTGGCAACTGCCATTATATTCTATTTCTGATAAAGGTATAAAAAGCCTGATTGCTCTCAGTGAAATTTGTCACAGTGGCTCGAGAAGTGAGAAAAGGCAGAAAGGACCCAGATTCAATTCCCAGCACCCACATGACAGTTCACGACTGCCTATAACTCCAGTTCCAGAGGATCTAACACCTTCACACATATTCACAAAAAGGCAAAACACCAATGCACATAAAATAAAAATGAAACAAATAATTTTTAAAAATTAACAAAAAATGGAAAAAAATGTTGCAGCCTCAAAAGAAGAGGAGGAAGAAAAAGGAGGAAGAGACCAGCATCAGTGAGGCAAAATCTGGGAAATATTTCCTTGGAGTTAGCAAACAAAAGCTGTGTGATCCAGGGAGGGCCAAGATTATACCTCATGCTGACAGAAGAACTAAGTAATTTTGAACAGTTTCCTAACGATTTTATAGGCATTAGAGCAGTGGTTCTCAACCTTCCTGATACTAAGACTAAGACCCCTTAAAACAGATCTTCATGTTGTGGTGACCCCAACAAGAACATTATTTTTATTGCTACTTCATAACTGTACTTTTGCTACTATTATAAATCATAATGTAAAATATCTGATATGTAGGATACCCTATATGTGACCCCTGTGAAAGGGTTGTTTGAGCCACAAAGAGGTGGTGACCCACAGATTGAGAACGGCTGCATTAGAGAATTATAAAGAGCAACATTCAAGAGGCCAGGAGAAGCCATTGGTAAAAGTCTGGCCTCTGCTGCACGACTGAAGAGGACATGGAGAGCAGCTGAGGCTTGACATCATGGGAGACCAAGACAGGCCATGGGTGAATGTATAGCCTCAAATGAAACTGAAACCCCAGGAATTAAGCAGTCATGGAGACAAGAAGGCTTCATGCCTTGTGGCAGAATCAGAGTCCCTGAAGAGAACTCAAGAAAGGACAGTGGTAGAGAAGCAACCTAGTTATAGCAGGAGACCCCAGCATTTTGGAGAAGCCAGATGAATGCCAAGGACAGCGAAGCTATGGAGTGGAGACATCCAGAGCCTAGGAAACTAGCTGGATGAGCTGTGGCTGGCAGAGCAAGAAGTGCTACTGCCAAGACCCTTTGATGCCCAGATGATAAAGAGTAGGTCCCAGACATCAACCACTGAACTCTGTTCACTGCTGAACTTTGGTTTTGCTTTGCTTTGACAGCCCTGGTTATTCCTCTTGGAGTAAAAAACTATGGAACTTTTTTTTTTTAACAGGAACACATAGTTGAGAGACTGAATTTTTAAAGTGACTGGAATTTTTAGAAGGTCTTGATATTTTGGAGACTGGATATTTTGGAGAATTTGGATATTTTACAGATGCTTGAACTCTGAAAGAGACTTTAGCTGTTTTAAAGAGACTGAACTTTTAAAGTGTTTCAGTCTTTAAAGATTGAGACTTTTAAAGTTGGAATATTTTATATTGTAATATTAACATTAATATGAGGATGAACAGAAAGAAATGTTAGGGTCTAACATTTCTGTGTCAACCTGACAAGGGGTCAATTGTGCCAGTTAGTTTTATGCTAATTTGACACAAACTAGGATCACTTGTGAAGACCAAACTTCAACTGAGAAAAAGTCCCCTAACAGACTGGCCTGTGAGCAAGCCTGTGGTACATTTTCAGGATTGGTTTTTGATGGCTGCTATGGAAGGGCCCAGTTCACTGTGGGCACTGTGACCCTTGGGCTGGTGATCCCGGGTATGCAGGGAGGGAGGGAGGGAGGGAGGGAGAGAGGGAGGGAGGGGTAGGCCTCGCTAAGCAGCACTCCTATCCTTCAACAATAGCTTCTGCTTTCATCTTACTGTCTTGAGTTCCTGCTGACTTCCATCAATGATAGACTGCTAACTATAAAATGAAATAAATCTTTTCCTCCCCAAATTCCTTTTTAGTCATAGTGCTTTGTTACAGCAACAGAAACCCTAAGAAAATGATGCTTTAAAACTACCAAGCCCGGCTGGTGAGATGGCTTAGCGGGTAAGAGCACCCGACTGCTCTTCCAAAGGTGATGAGTTCAAATCCCAGCAACCACATGGTGGCTTACAACCACCCGTAATGAAATCTGACACCCTCCTCTGGTGCGTCTGAAGTCAGCTATAGTGTACTTATGAATAATAATAAATGAATCCTTGGACTGGAGAGAGCAGGGACTGAGCGGGGCCGGAGCGAGCAGGGTTGACTGGAACGAGGAAAAAAAAAACTACCAAGTCATCGAGAGTCAGAAAACTTTACCCTTACATTCACAATGTGCAGGGAAACATACAACCTTCATGTGAAAAAATTTTAGTAAATACCTCATATTAGTGCTATCATTTTAGGAAAAGCAGTTTTAAGGATAGCAACTAGACAGAGGGATACTTGCATGTAAGTGTTTGATGGCAGGTCCTTTCAAAGGAGCATGAGCTCTTAACTGCTGAAACATCTCTCTAGCCAACAATAGTTTCATGGCTAAAAAGCAGAGAAAGCTTTAAAAGTGAACAAATAGTATGCACAATGTAAATTGTGTGCCTCAAATGAAATTAATTACAAGGTATAACAAGGGATACATAAAAGAGAATATAACCCATACTAAATCTAAGACAAAAACGAAGGAAATTCTAAAGATGGTATTAAGTCAGTTTCTTCCATGAACCATTAAATAGGATCTTACACCAAAGCTTGGCTACTGGCAGAAATTAACCAATGGATCTATGTGTTGAGGAAGAAAGAGGAAAAATGGAAGAAGAGTAATGGTTATTCAGCCAATAAGGTCACAGCCGTAACTATTTTTGATTCATGTGCAAACCAAAACAAGTAAATGAACTATAATCATATACTTAAGGATCCATGCAGTCAGTTAAAACTGAAAGAGTAGTAACACATTAACTTACACACATAAACTTTCAACAAAACAAGATCAAAATTAAATAAATCTAAAACTAATAAGCACGAAGAAAAAAAAATAAGTAATCCAGTGGTTTGGGAGTGCTTCCTTTTTTGGAGGAAGGGGGTCTCACAATGAATCCCAGGGTGGCTTCAAACTTTGAATCCTCCTGCCTCTGCATTTCCAGTACCAGAATTTTTTATAACCAAGCAAAACTAGCAGTGAGACTCACCATCAACCCAGCCACAAAACCCACATGAGAGGGAGCCCATGCCTGCCTGATACAGCCTGGATGGTCAGGAAATAGACACAGAACAACCCAGAGACCTAAGACAGAACCAAACACAACTGGCAAGAAACAAAAAAGGAAAAAAAATCAGTGAAATGATTCCTCATGATATTTTGCTATACTCATACCCAACTGTCATCCAGCAACTGATGGGAACAGACACAAACACCCACAGCCAAATATTAGGCAGAACTCAGGAAATCCTGCAGAAGAAGGACTGTAGGAACCAGAGGGAATGAGGATACAAGAACACAACCCACAGAATCACCTTAGCAGGGCTCACAGAGACTGAAGCAACAAATGCAGACCCTCTATGGGTCTGATGAGCTAGGTCCTCTGCATATACATTATGGTTACATATCTTGGTGTTCTTATGGGACTCCCAACAGTGGGAGTAGAATATGTCTCCGACTCTTTTGCCTGTGCTTAGGATCCTTTTCCTCCTACTGGACTGCCACTTCCAACTACAGTAGGAAAGTTTATACATTATACACAGTCCTACTGTAACTTGTTAGGCCATGTTCATGTTCAGTAGATATCGCTGGGAATCTGATAGGTTTTTTTTTTTTTTGAAAGGAGACAGAGGAGTAGATCTACGGGAGAGGGAAGGTGGGAGGGTGAACTGGGAGGAATGAAGGCAGAGAAATATAACAATATGAGAGAAGAATTTTATATACATATACATACTTTTATACTTTCCTAAATTTCCATCAGTCAACTTTACTTAGGCAAAACAAATATGTGTTTGCGACATACACACACACACACTTGAAAGTCATTATTGAGTGATCATTCAGAATACTAGAAACAAAAAATGGGGCTTCCAATTTGCCTGGCCAGTGCTCTACTGCTGAGCTATACATTTATACAGCCCAATTATATTACATATTAAAATACTTTTTGATTTTTTTTTTGTTTGCTATTTGGTTGGTTGTTTTTGAGACAGGGTTCTACTATACAGCTCAGATTGGCCTAGAACTCGCTTCGTAGCCCAGGCTGGCTTTGAAATCACAATCCTCATCTCAGCACCCAAAGTTCGAGGATTATAGGAATGTGCCACCAAACCCAGCTGAGATGGTAAGTCTTAAAACAGAGCCTCCTAAAATAACAGAAACCAAAACTTGGTATTTCATTTGTTAAAAATACTTTCCCCTCAACCCTCCAAATGTTCCATCTAATAAATATATTCTCTCAAATTAAGTTAATACTCTACTTTTGATAAAACCAAAACAAGTTTTTCTATAGAAAAAACACTGTTCTTAATCATCTATTCACAATGCCCTGTCACTACAATAATTGTTATAGATTTATCTTGTTAAAATAAACTATTAATTATAAAAATACGATTTCATACCAAAAAAATACAGGATTATCTCCAATGAAAGCTATAAATAAAAACACTATAAATTAAGACACAATTGCTTTTTGTCTTGTCTTTTGCCAAATTCATGTTCCTAGTTTTAAATTAATGAAAGCTAAATGGTCAAATCCTATAAAAGTAAAATCTATATCCTGCTTAATTATGGAGCATTTTTACTTAATATATCCTATCTGTGTATGCAGCAAGCACTCCTTTGCTTATATTTTCCATGACAACTGCCTTTAACAAGCTCCCCAGATACCACCTGAACACAATCAGCTTGAGCAAAAACACTGAACTTGGTTGGTGGAAATTTTCTAGTGCAACTATGACCAAAAAAATAGTTTTTTTTCCAGGATAGCTTTCTCTCTCATTTATGATTGGTACAGCTAACTACAGAAATTTAAACAAATATACAACAATTATAAAAGTCAGACAGACAAAATAATGTGTGTATCCAAGATATCTTACTGTAACTACAGTTTTACTACTGACTATAAGGTCTTAATTACATGCACTCTTACATAAAACCAAATAAAGATTTATAACTTTAAACAAACAAAAAATGATAGCTATGATACTTTAAAAAAAAATCATACCTCTGTAGGTTGAACTGTCATGGCTTTTATTTTCACTGAGAATCCGGCATAAATGCAAACTAGAATTTAAAACAAAAACAAAAACACTATCAATTTTCAATCCTAAAAACAGTTGATTCCTAAGGAACAAGTTTTATCTCCTAAAAAGTATATGGAAATGCCCCAGATGTATTTAAATACCTATGATCATGACACAAAACCTAACACATCAGAACTAGAGATCAGTCAACCCATCTTTCTAAATATTGGTGAAACATTTCTTACATAAAATTTTTCTGCCTCTCATTACTATTACTCAATAGTAACTCAATAGTAACTAAGAAATGTCTCTACTTGACATAGTGATGAATGATTGTAATCCTAGGATTTACAAGGTAAAGAAAGGAAAATCAGCATTCTCTGTTACCATAGTAAATTTGATACCCTGTATCAAATAAAATGTCTCCATTTTGAACTATTTCAGCCAATAGAGGGAATGGTGGATGAAAAAAAATCTAAATATCTCCTTTTTTTTTTTTTTTTTGACAATGGCACTGCAAGGGCCGGCAGAGAGAAGAAGGAATAAATAGGTTTGGATATGACCACAGTAAATTGTACACAGAAATGAAAAGATCATAATGAAACCCATTATTTTGTACAATAATATATGCCAATAAAATGATAGAATTAGAACATCTTCATTTTAAGATCCCTAATAAAAAAAAAAAAATCCACCATCTGTCAGTGGCTTTTCACACCATGGAAACAGATTAAAAGCATTATGTCCCAGCTACTGATGAAATAATACACCACCTAGAGAAAATAAAATCAGAATGTCAAAGAAATACTACATTCACATCAATATAACACTATAGATAACATGCTACCTACTACAAAGTAATACAAAACAATGAAATAATTAAAGGGAAATATAGTTGAAACAAGATTGGCAAAGAGTTGGTGACTACTAAACTGCAACCTAGAAAATGTTTGTGCACCCCAAAATAAAAACAAAACAATCAAACTACCAAAAGGGGCAGCCCACAGGATCTGAATTAATACACTGTAGGGTGGAGTATCCCTTATCTACAATGCTTAGAATGAAAACTGTTCCAGAATTTAATTTTTTCATATTTCTGTTCAAAATATTTGTATGTACCTAAGATATCTAAGGACTAAAACATAACACAAAATGTATTTTGTTTCACATATACCTTACACATAGTAAGATTTGTTTTCACATATATGTGTATATTTGTATTAGTGTATACCATGTTCAGGTGTCTGTGGTGGGCACCATGTGTCAGATTCCCTAGAGCTGGATTTACAGGCAGGCAGCTGTGAGCTGCCCAACATAGGTCCCAGGACCTGAACTCAGATCCTCTGAAAGTGCAGTTAAGTACTATCAACTGCTAAGCCATTTCTACAACCCCCTACCAATAATCTTATATATTTTTAACTTTATGCACTCAACAGTTTACTGTACAGTGACAATACATTCTATTATTTAGTAGGCAGACTTGCAAGTGAGAATCTGGACATGCTTAGAAAAGGTGTTATTGTAGTTGAAAGGGACTAACAGGACCTTGTTTTCCTTGGAGAAACTAAAAAAAAAAAAAAAAAAAAAAAACATGTTCTTAACCTATGGGTTTTTTTTTTTTCAATTTTTATTAGATATTTTCTTCATTTACATTTCAAATGTTATCCCGAAAATTCCCTATACCCCCCCCATCCCCCGCCCTGCTCCCCTACCCACCCACTCCCACATCTTGGCCCTGGAGTTCCCCTCTACTGGGGCATATAAAGTTTGCATGACCAAGGGGCCTCTCTTTCCAATGATGGCCCACTAGGCCATCTTCTGCTAGATATGCAGCTAGAGACACGAGCTCTGGGGGTACTGGTTAGTTCATATTGTTGTTCCACCTATAGGGGTGGAGACCCATTCAGATCTTTTGGTACTTTCTCTAGCTCCTCCCTTGGGAACCCTGTGTTCCATCTAATAGCTGACTGTGAGCATCCACTTCTGTGTTTGCCAGACACTGGTATAGCCTCCCACGAGACAGCTATATCAGGGCCCTTGCAGCACTATCTTGCTGGCGTATGCAATAGTGTTTGCTTTAACCTGTGTTCTTTTAGCCTGTCAGTAATGGAAGTTTCTACTAGCGGTAGGTATGTCAGTGCTCAAGAAGTTTCAGACTTTGGGGCATTTCCAGTCTCAGCTTAGGGATGTCCATATCCTCTTCTCTCCCTCCCTTTCCTTTTCAGTGGAATCATCTCTTATGCTTGCAAGTGCATTTATCCTTATATTTGATTGCTTTTGCTCTTAGCAGCACCACTTTCCCCCCCCCCCATACACACTGGGTGAACTTACACACTTCTAAGGCAGAAATTCCTAAGTCTATCTACCTCCAATTTTACCTGTACACCAAACGTATTTACACCTGCTACTGCATTTTCTGACTCAGATCCTTAGTAGTCATGCTAGACAAAAAAGACAAAAAAAAAAAAAAATCAACCAACCCTAATAATTGGTTATCATCATTCAGCATATCTGCAACAGAGTCTAAAAAATATTATAGTTTATGAATAAAATCCCTAGCACCAAAAAATGTATTAATTATTAATTTATATAAAGCCAAAACCCAGGGCTGGGGTATAGTCCAGTGGTAACCCACTTCTTAACATGCATAAGGCCTTGGGTTCAATCTCCAGAAGCAACAAGAAAATATGCCTAAGCTCGGAGATATTTGGGGTTGGAGGGGGGAGCTGGTTGGGGGTGTGGTGTGGTGTGGTGTGGTGTGGTGTGGTGTGGTATGGTTTTCTGAGACACAGTCTTCCTTACTATACATCCCGGAGGTCCTGCCTCTAGAGTACTGGCCTGGCTTCTTTGTTTGGTGTGGTTTGGTTTTCTGAGACATGGTCTTCCTTACTATACATCCCGGAGGTCCTGCCTCTAGAGTACTGGCCTGGCTTCTTTGTTTGGTAGACACAGAATCTTACCATGCGGCCCAGGCTAGCCTGGCACTCTTGATCCTCCTACCTCGGTGTCACAAGCACTGAGATTCCAAGTATGCAACACCATATCCAGTGCTGTCATTTTTTAAATGCCCCAAATGACGTCATTTAAATGCCCCATAAAATGAGAAATTTGAATAAACAATCCCTACCCAATATTTAATTATTAACAGTTGCCTACATGAAAACTACTTGTAAATCTGTATTTTTTAAACAGGGTCTTCTTATTGATGGTTGGAATATACTATGTAGCTTTGACTAGCCTCTAATTCAATGTAATTCTCTTACCTCAACCATGCAAAGTGCTGGGATTATAGGTAGTCACCAATAAGCTTGTAACAGTGGTTTTTAACTGTAGACTTAACTATCTTGTTCTTATAGAACACCATTTTTTCCACTTGAGAAACAACTAACAAGTTATGACTACAATGAATCAAGTTTGTCACTTCAAGGAAAACAGTGTATTTGATAAAATAATTTTGAAAAATTCGTTTCTGCCACTATGGGGTCATAGAGGTTTCCCTGATCATCTTTGGTGGTGACACTAAGGAAAGTGTATCTGATACCATACAACGAAGTGTGTCAATATTTGGAAGAGCTGCATAATTCAGTGAAAGACTTTCTCCAATGGCCACTATACATTGTAAAACAACTGTGGATAAAAGTTCCACTCCAAAAATGAAAAAGAATCAAATGGACTTTCTTTACAAAGTATCAAACTGTCATTGCTTTGTATTTGATTTGGGGGAGGGATTAGCTATGAGTTTCTGGTTTGGTTTCTTTTACTTTTCTGTTAGGGATTGGGGAGGGGGGGTGTTAAAAAGCAAACGCCCACTATGCAGCCCTAGCTGACTATATAGACCAGGCTGATTTGGAATTTGCCACAGTCCTCCTGCCTCCACTGCTTGAGGACTGGGTTTTCAATTTTGTACCACCATATCTGGTATCAAGGTAGTTTAAACTAGGGGAAAGGGGAAAGGACCACTTGAGCCCTTTAACTCTAAACCAGGCTGGACAACACAAAATTGCTCTTTAAAAATAGATAAATAAGCCGGGCATGGTGGCGCACGCCTTTAATCCCAGCACTTGGGAGGCAGAGGCAAGCGGATTTCTGAGTTCGAGGCCAGCCTGGTCTACAAAGTGAGTTCCAGGACAACCAGAGCTACACAAAGAGAAACCCTGTCTTAGAAAAAATAAAAATAAGCTGGGTGGGGGTAGTGCACACATTTAATTCCAGAACTTGGGAGGCAGAGGCAGGCGAATTTCTGAGTTCGAGGCCAGCCTGGTCTACAAAGTGAGTTCCAGGACAGCCAGAGCTTCACAGAGAAACCCTGTCTCGAAAAACCAAAAAAGAAAAAAGAAAAAATAGATAAATAAGCCGGGCGTGGTGGCGCACGCCTTTAATCCCAGCACTCAGGAGGCAGAGGCAGGCGGATTTCTGAGTTCGAGGCCAGCCTGGTCTACAAAGTGAGTTCCAGGACAGCCAGGGCTAGACAGAGAAACCCTGTCTTGAAAAACCAAAAAAAAAAAAAATAGATAAATAGATAAATAGATAGATAGATAGATAGATAGATAGATAGATAGATGTAGATGTAGATGTAGATAGCAGAGTCAGTTGAGATGATAGGTGAGCATAGGGACTGAGTTCAATCCCTGGGAATCACATGAAAGGGGAAGGAGAAAATACACACACACATACATACACTCACATATACACAGGGAACGGGAAGGGAGGGGGAGAGGGAGAGGGAGAGGGAGATTGACTGAGAAGGACAGACACAGACACGCAGGCAAGCAGCAGACAGGCAAGCAGACAGACAGAGAAAGAGAGTGAGGGGGAGATTGAGATTAGAATTTTGACATGATATCAAATAATAATGTGCATAATTAGCCAAGAAGCTTAATACAATTGTGCTGCCCTTGACAGCTATTTAGCTGTGAGATTAGATTTTCTTCATAATCTCAATCACAATGACCTATTACAATCCCTAACTCACAATAAAAATCAATGCCAGCTACAAAAGACTGAAAAGTGAAGGGCTGTCAAGATGGCTTACCAGATAAAGGTACTTGCCACCAAGCCTGAGAATTTGGATTTAATCTAAGGAACCTACAAAGGTAGAAGGAAAAGGAGAGAACCTACATAAAGGGGAAGGAGGGAACATCTGCCCACCACAGCATGCAATAGCATGTGCACACACACGTACACACATACACATATGCCACATACATTCACATATACACAATAATAATGATTTTAAATGCTAAATCAAAATGAAAAGAATCTGTGTATCATGCCTCATGCCTATACACTACACTCCTGAGGTGGAGTCAGGAGGACTGCCTTGAAATGAGTTCTAGATTACAAATCAAGGTTCCAGGGTAGATTACAGATCAAGACCCCATTTCAAAAAGAAAATTAAGCTCCCAAAATAATATAGGGTGACTTCATTAACACTGGAGTCGGGAAGGATTGTTCCAACACTCAGAGGACTGAGACAGGAAGACTGTCTTGAGTTCCAAGAAAGTATGGGCTAACATGAAACCCTATCTGAACAACCAGAGAATGAGAAAGTAGGGAGGGAGGCATTAAGCATAAAGGTCACTAGTATAGCAAATAATGGATCAATCTGACAATAGTAAAAGAAATGATTTGTGTTCATCAAAAGTCACCATTAAGCCCAAGTGTGGGCTACACATAGCCAGACCTTATCTCAAAAACAAACATCAAAAAGACCACTGTTAGCTAGACATGATGGCACATTCCTGGCACACAGCAGCATATAGGTGGCAGAGGAAAGAAAATTTAGTGTGAGTTAGAGACCAGTCTAGGTTACATAGAGTTCTAAGACATCCAGGGCTACAAAATCAAGACCCAACCTCAAAAGTGTTTAAAGGTCACTGTTTGAAGATTGAATATGTACTAAGAACATGCATGTACCTGAAAAAAAAATGCAATATAGCCCACAAACAACATGAAGCATCTCAAAGATAGCAAAGAAAAATTAATAGGAAACATTGACAAAGCATATAAAGAAGATCCTCACAAGGACAAACCAGAACTTCTGAAGATCAATAATATATATTAAAGCGATGCTCAATGGAAATATAAGCTACAATGAAGTGCACACAAATCACATTGACAAGTTTTTCTAAGTTTTACTGCTGTTGTTTTTGAAACAAGGTTTCCTATTGCTCAGGCTAACCTTAAATTCCTGATCCTCCTGTCTCAGCTTGGCCAATCTTCCCATCTTCATTAATATATGATCCTAATTTTAAAAGTCAGGTAAAATGACACATGCCTATAACCCCAGAACTTATGAGGTAGAATAGGGAGGACCAAAACACAAATGTCAAAATAATGATTACCACAGAGGTGGTGAAGAGATCAGAGAAAGAGGTGAGGTAGCCTGATGGGGATGTAAAATAGGCAGTTCATACATTTTGGGGTTTTGTTGTTTGTTTGTATGGTTGCATTTTGCTTTGTTTTGAGACTGGGTCGTCCTATGTAACCTTAGCTGGCCTAGAACTTGCTCAGGCTAGTTTCAAATTCAGAGATCTGCATATCTCTTAAGTGCTGGGATTAAATGTGTGCCTGCCACACATGTAGCTGTTAGCTTGCTTCTTGACTCTATTTCTACTAGGTAGCTGAGGTTGGCCTCAAATTCATGATTCTCTTGTTTTAGCCTCTGAATGTTAGATTATAGGCATGTGACTTGCATTTGAATTGTACAATTCTCTAAGCTCTACATGTTAATATTTAGGCACTTCTCTATATTTTTGTTCAATTTCACAACTTAGAAAAAAAATCTTACAGGTCATTTTTTTTTTTGAGATAGGATCTCAATGTGTGGCCTTGGCTGGCCTAGAATTCACTATGTAGACCAGTCCATATTTGAACTCTGAGAGGTCTGTTTGTCACTGCTTTCTGAGCGCTATGATTAAAGGCATGGGCCACCATGCCCAGCCATGCCAACATTTTAAAGTAAATGAAGAAAACCAACGAGTTTCTTTCTTTTATGACAATTTTATGAGTACTGTATTGTATGAGGCGGTTCATACATTTTGGGGTTTTGTTGTTTGTTTGTATGGTTGCATTTTGCTTTGTTTTGAGACTGGGTCTTCCTATGTAACCTTAGCTGGCCTAGAACTTGCTCAGGCTAGTTTCGAATTCAGAGATCTGCATATCTCTTAAGTGCATACATCAATTCCACTCTATCCTTTCTCACCTCCAACTCCTGCCAGCACCTTTCACTCCTGTCCAACTTATGAGTGGGTTGAACATGCAAAGCCTAGAGTTCAATCCTCAGCACTGGGGAAAAAAAGCTCATAGATTCTGTTTATCTATTCTATCTTATGCTAATATGCCCCAATATCACCACTTACAGAGAGTATCTATGCTATAGGTTACCCACGTCCCTACACCTTGCCTCTGTATCATATATTTTGATACTCCATTTGTTGGCTAAAAAAACCCAATAAACATCTTCTGGCCCACAATTCATTTATAAATTATTATTTTCTTTGCTGTTTTGTTACTGCAGCTGAACCCACAGCCTTGCACATGCTAGGCAAGCACTCTATCAATAAGATAGACCCTTATCCCTCTTCTATTTTTTTTCCTTTGGACAGTCTGGACAAGTTAATTAATCTAGCCTTGAACTCACCTGTAGCCAGGCAAACCACAAACTATCTCAAGTTACAACTAACCAAGCTATACAATTATGCTCAAAATTAAAAATAAAAGGTCGGGCCGGGCGTGGTGGCGCATGCCTTTAATCCCAGGACTTGGGAGGCAGAGGCAGGCGGATTTCTGAGTTCGAGGCCAGCCTGGTCTACAGAGTGAGTTCCAGGACAGCCAGGGCTACACAGAGAAATCCTATCTCGAAAAACCAAAAAAAAAAAAAAAAAAAAAAAAAAAAAAAAAAAAAAAAAAAAAAAAAAAAAAAAAAAAAAAAAAAAAAAAAGAATAAAAGGTCAATGTAAAACAGTTACTAAATCTATATAAAAATTGGGGCTGGTGAGATGGCTCAGCGGGTAAGAGCACCCAACTGCTCTTCCGAAGGTGATAAGTTCAAATCCCAGCATCCACATGGTGGCTCACAACCATCCGTAACAAGATCTGGCGCCCTCTTCTGGATTGTCTGAAGACAGCTACAGTGTACTTACATATAATAAATAAAAAAATCTTAAAAAAAAATCTATATAAAAATTGAAAATCTCCATTATAAACTATTAACCACCTATTAAAAAAAATTATTCAACTAGACAGGGTGAGCAAGATGATTCAGTAGAAAAAGACCTGTCTCAAAAAAGTTGCCAGTAGAGAGGATTTTCAAGTATTCTCAGCACAAAGGATAAATATTTGATGCAGCAATACTCAACCTGTGGGCTGAAACCCCTTTGGGGGTAGTATATTAGATATCCTGCATATCAGATATTTACATTATAATTCATAACAGCAGTAAAATTAGTTATGAGGCAGTAATGAAACAATGTTATGGCTAGGGGTCACCACAACATGAGGAACTGCATTAAAGGGTCACAGCATTAGAAAGGTTGAGCATGGCTGATGTGAGGTAATGGATATGGCAATTATCCTGGTCTGATGACTACACACTGTATACATGTATTATTGTTGGAGGGGTTTGGAGTTTTGGTTTTTGAAGCAAAGTTCACAAATCCCAAGATGACCTCAAACTCACTATGCAGTTCAAGCTGGCACTGAACTCCTGATCCTCCTGCCTCCACCTTCCATATACTGGGTGTACTTAGCTTTGTATACATGTACTGAATACTCACTGTGGGTTCAGCATGTGGCTCAGTCATCACCTAGCATACATAAGCCTTGGATTTGATTCCTCGGAGCACACAAACCTGGTATGGTGGCATACACCTGTAATTCCAAACCTTGGGATATAGTAGCAGAAAGATTAGAAATCAAGATCAACCTGAAGTGTATCAGTAAGCTTTATCCCTGGGATGTATGATACCTTGGAGAAAGAGGAGCAGGGAGGGAGAAAAAGAATTAAATCGGAAGGAGCTGTAGGGATTCATGCAATTGAAATTCCAAACTCTTGAAACAATGAGGCAGGGTTACCATAAGTTCTAAACCAGCATGGAATACAGAATAAAATCCTGTCTCAAAAGGGGAAAGTATAGAAAAAAAGTTTTAATTCTTCCTTATTACAAATGCCTTTGTTCCCTCACATTTCCACCAGCTTCATCTTCCACTACTTTCAGCAATGGTAACACATGTCTATTTCAATAAGCCTTCCAATGACTGAAGAGAGGCTGTGTCAGTGTTCCAAACTCCTACCTATGGTACAGTCATCATTACATAACTAAGAAATAACTGAAATGTCATTTTATATTGTCAGTCACTAGGCCACAAGCACATTTATTAGTCTGCAGATAATATTATCATCACCTCAAAAATTTGCTAAAATTGTGTACAAAATCATTAATGGGTTATCATATTCAGGCAATTCACTTGCATAATAGATATGTGTACTTAAAACAAAAACAAGCACTTACAACCTGAAGCAGGAAGATGGAAATATTAAGGCAGACCTGGATATAGGAGTACCCTGTCTCAAAAAAGTTTTTTTTTTTAAGTATCAGATTAACTATGTCCACAAATAGTAGGCCCACAAGTATCCTTAAAAGTAATTGGTCATTATCCTATCTGTCAAACACTTCTGATAAACTAACCTACATTACAGGACAATAACAGACAAAAGGGCCTCAAATACTTGCCCATTATAATATGACCTTAAAAAATATTTAAATAGGGCTGGAGAGATGGCTCAGTGGTTAAGAGCACTGACTGCTCTTCCAGAGGTCCTGAGGTCAAATTCCAGCAACCACATGGTGGCTCACAACCATCTGTAATGAAATCTGACACCCTCTTCTGGGGTGTCTGAAAACAGCTACAGTGTACTGACATACAATAAATAAATAAATCTTTAAAAAAATTTAAATATTCTGTCTCAGTCCAAACACGAGTATTAATTTATGCCCTCAGTATTTAAGTTGACCAGTTTTTCCCTCATATTAGTTTTGTGCTATTATGGAAATGCTGCCTCAACTCCCTGAGAACAAACACAGAAATCTACTTTCTAGAGGCTGGGGAGATGGGTCAGTGGTTAAGAACACTGGCTTCTCTTTCAGAGGTCATGAGTTCAATTCCCAGCAACCACATGGTGGCTCACAGCCATCTGTAATGGGATCCGATGCCCTCTTCTGATATGTCTGAGGACAGCTACAGTGTATTCATATACATAAAATAAATAAATCTTTAAAAAAAGAAATCTACTTTCTGTCAAAGAGCTGTGAAAATGTGAATGAATGAGTTATATTCTTTTAATGATTTCAGGAAGATATTATGAATCTTTTTAACATGAATATTTAGCTTTCCATCTTACTATCCCTATTTTCAGCAAAAGGAAACACAAACAAGACTGAAGTACTTGTGCTCACAGCTTGCAAGCTTGTTTCTCATATAAAAAACTGATATTCACCTGTGCTTCAACTAGTTTTTAAAAACAAAACAGCGCCAGGCGTGGTGGCACATGCCTTTAATCCCAGCACCCGGGAGGCAGAGGCAGGCAGATTTCTGAGTTCGAGGCCAGACTGGACTACAAAGTGAGTTCCAGGACAGCCAGGGCTACACAGAGAAACCCTGACTCAAAAAAAAAAAAAAAAAAAAAAAAAAAAAAAAAAAAAAAAAAAAAAAAAAAAAAAAAAAAAAAAAAAAAAAAAAAAAAGAGAAATAAAGAAAAGAACAAAACCATTTTATCTTGTAGACACATGAACTTATGAAGAAAACAAGAAATGTGATAAAAAACAAAATAACAAAAGCTTTACCCTTGTAAGTAGGAAAAAGCAGTTTCATTAATGGCAAATTCTCTATTTCAGCATTATAAAATAACTTAGCAAACAAAGTAGTAACTTAATAACTCCCTAATGTTGCATCAACATGTTCTGAAGAATGAATTTCTCTTAACAGAAAAACAGACCAAGATTTCATGAATACAAGTTAAAATATGAAATCAAATTAGGAAAGGCTTCAGGACCAGATATGGAGTTCAGTGGATTCCTGTGCAGTTAGAATTACTATTTGTAACTGGTTAGGAATCACCCCAACATGGACAATGGGAATAAAACTCTGGTCCTATGGAAAAGCAGTACATGTTCTTACACTGAGCCATTTCTCCAGTCCTACCACTTACATAATTTATCATCTAAAAATATATTTGGTGGGCCAGAGAAGTGTATTAGTGAGTAAAGATGCTTGCTGGCAATTGGGCCTGATGACCTAAATTCAATCCCCTGGTCTCACATAATGGAAGAAAAAAAAAAAAAACAATTACCAAGAACTGTCTTCTGTCCCGCATCCTAGCATGCACACACACACACACACACACACACACACACACACATTTAAATGTTAAAAATTTATACATATACTCTAGAAACCAATAGTGTATAGGTATATGAGGGATGGACTGTTTTGATAGGTGAAATATTACCTAACAAAGCTTATTCCTCAAAGTTAAGATGATCTGATAATAGACAACTGGTTTTCATGGAGCACAGTTACATATTCATCAATAAAAGCTCTGTTAGTCATAAATTTAAAAGAAAGCAAGAGGATATATGGAAGGGTTTGAAGGGGAAAAGGAGAATGATGTAATAATTTCAAAAAAATAAAAGAAACAGAGGGCTGGTGAGATGGCTCAGCGGGTAAGAGCACCCGACTGCTCTTCCAAAGGTGATAAGTTCAAATCCCAGCATCCACATGGTGGCTCACGACCATCCGTAACAAGATCTGGCACCCTCTTCTGGAGTGTCTGAAGACAGCTACAGTGTACTTACATATAATAAATAAAATAAATCTTTAAAAGAATAAAAAATAGGGCTGGTGAGATGGCTCAGCGGGTAAGAGCACCCGACTGCTAATCCGAAGGTGATAAGTTCAAATCCCAGCAACCACATGGTGGCTCACAACCATCCGTAACAAGATCTGGCTCCCTCTTCTGGAGTGTCTGAAGACAGCTACAGTGTACTTACATATAATAAATAAAATAAATCTTTAAAAAAAAACACACAAAAAAAACCCCACAGAAATATTATAAGAATGTGCTTTTTGTCTTAATCCCACATGAAGAAATGTGGGGTTGCTTCAGACTGTCTGCAGCAGGTGACCATGATTTGACTTGTGCTCTAGAAGAGACACAGTTTTGGCAGCTGCAGATAATTTCTGCCATTGTGTGACATTTGGAATTCTGGGAACTTTACAAAGGGTACATAAATTCAAGGACACCCCCACCCAGAAGTTCTGGGGGTTTGCTGCGCACTTTATTAGTAGCTCTGTGGTCAAAGAAACAAAGGAAAGAACCTGGATTCAGGGATCTCTTCTCTCCTCCTCTCCTTCTTCTTCCTCCTCCTCTTCCTCCTCCTCCTCTTCTCTCCTTTCCCATCTCTCCTTGTTTCTCAGCTAACTAGTGTTAGGGGGTGAAACTATGGGGTTAAAGGGTAAGAAAAAGAAGAAGCCAGAAAATAGCAAAGAGCAGCTCCACTATGAAAACTGCTTATTCTCACCATCCTGTTGCTTCCCTATCACTAACAGACCCTGTAACTCTCACAATAGCTATATACTGCTACAATGCTACAAACAATACAAACTTGAGAATCTCATGGAACACAACACATACTTAAAAAAAATTCAGGGCTGGAAAGCACTTGTTGCTGTTTTATAAAGGAATAATCAGTTAGCCACTGTGGTACATGCCTGAGATCCCAAGAGTGAGAAGGCTAAAGCAGGAAGATAATGAATTCAAGGTCACCCTGGATTACAGAGCAAGTTCCAGATCAGCCTGGGTGGGCTACATAAGACCTTATCTCTAAAAACCAAAAACATTTAAAATTATTAAATGAAAAGAAAAAATCCACCTAAGAAATAACTTTACATATGGCATACTCGAAAAACCAAATGTATTCACTCTACCCTCACTTTTAGCATTTCCAGTTGCTACTTCATATTTAAGACATTTTTTCCAAAGAATTTTTGTAATATATTTACAATACTATTTGTTTTAACAAGATGAAAATGCTAATGTATGTAACATGATTTTTAAAACCTCTAAAATTAAGCTCTATGAAACAAAGTTTGTACATAAGGAAAAGAAGTCAAATAAATAAAAACAAAGTAGAAGATGGTGATGTGTCTACAGTATCCAAATAGTGATTGTTTAAAATATTTCATTATGGCAGGACCTGACAGTGCAGTCCTGCAATCCCAGCAACTTGAGAGAATGGAATGGGATGGGATGATTTCATGTTCAATGCTGTCCTGGACAACTGAACAAGACCCTGTCTCAAAACAGAAAATTAAAGGTCTGAGGATGTAATTCGTTGGTACAGTGCTTGCCTTAGCATATCTTATGCCCTGGGTTCAATCCCTGGGACTGAATAAACCAGGTGTGGTTCGCCTTTCTAGAACTTTCCAGCACTTGGGAAATAGAGGGAAGATCACATATTATACAATAGTTCAAAGCCAGCTTGGGATACATGAGACACTGTCTTTAAAAAAGGAAGCCTGCCTGTGGTGGGGAGAACCTTTAATCCCAGCACTTGGGAGGCAGACCAGAACACCTAGAGCTACAGAGAAAACCCTGACTTGAAAACCCAAAAGAGCCAGGTGTGGTAGCGCACGCCTTTGATCCCAGCACTTGTGAGGCAGGCGGATTTCTGAGTTCGAGGCCAGCCTGGTCTATAGAGTGAGTTCCAGGACAGCCTGGGATACACAGAGAAACCCTGTCAGAAGGAAGGAAGGAAGGAAGGAAGGAAGGAAGGAAGGAAGGAAGGAAGGAAGGAAGGAAGGAAGGAAGGAAGGAAGGAAGGCCCAAAAGAATAAAAGAGGAGGAGGAGAAGGAGGGGAAGGAAAAAGAGGAAGAAGAAGATGAGGAAGAAAAGAAGGTGACAGCAAAATGGACTGGGCACAAAGGAAAATAAAATCAATATATTTACAGGAAAACAGATAAAACAGGAAATTATTATTTTAAGCATGCCAAAACCACATTTCTAAGTGTACATATACGTATGTGTAAGTCATGAAAATAGATAAGTACAATGAGAGAGAAGAGAATTCAAGTGAAAGAAAAGGGTAGATTAAAAATAGGTGGCAGTAGTGGCGCATGCTTTTAATCCCAGCACTTAGGAGGCAGAGGCAGGTGGATTTCTGAGTTCGAGGCCAGCCTGGTCTACAAAGTGAGTTCCAGGACTATAAAGAGAAACCCTGTCTCGAAAAACCAAAAGAAAAAAAAAAAAAAGAAATCAAACCTTTGTGGGCCAGGAATGGGCCTAAATTTGGACTAGCTCATGTCATGGCCCTGGGGCTGGGTCCTTGGCTGGCAGTGGAAGTTACCAAAGTCACCTATCTGATCCAGAAGGGTGTGATCCAGCACAAAGACAAATGCAACCAGTGAAGGATAACCCCCCTGAGTCGGGACAGAGGGACTGTGGCTAGGCTCCGTTCCTGTTTGCTCCTTTCTCAGGATTCCTTCAAGGGAAGGAATCCTAACCTCTGGCTGTTACAAAGTGGCTGAAGGGACAAATAAGAAAACAACAATAGGGCAAGGTCACAAAGTTTCTAAATGAAGCTGTAAGTAAGATTTGGGCCTTGAAATAGGCAGTTTGAGCCGGGCATGGTGGCGCACACCTTTAATCCCAGCACTCGGGAGGCAGAGGCAGAGGCAGGCGGATTTCTGAGTTTGAGGCCAGCCTGGTCTACAAAGTGAGTTCCAGGACAGCCAGGGATATGTAGGGAAACCCTGTCTCAAAAAAACAAACAAAACAAAACAAACAAACAAACAAAAAAGAAATAGGCAGTTTGTATCCCTTCTCCAAGTAGAGCCCTGGAGGCATTTTGGAGGCATGGGGTGTAACTGACAGCACATAGGTTTTTTTTTTGTTTCTAGAGAAAACCTGTCAATAAAAGCTGCTTCCCCTGATTTTATATATATATATATATATATATATATATATATATATATATATATATATATAAACTGTCACACTAATTTTGGATCTACTGTAATTCAAACCCACAGTCCACAAGCTATACAATAAATACATAAAAATCCTAAGTACAGTTTTTAAGTAGCTCTTTTAACACTAGGTAGCATGGATCATGTAAATACATATAAACTCAAAATCCCACTTTATATTCTTGGCTGCATACACCACTTAGTTTTTCTCCCCCTATTGCCAGTCAGAAGTTAGGCAGGGCTCCTCCTCCTATTCCTAATACTCATTCTAAAGTGGAAGTAAAAACATTAAACTGTTTAAAAAAAACCAGCTAGGCCTGTGGATGTAGCTCCCTAATGGAGCACATGCTACCCCTCCACACACACACAGTGAAATCCACCCAGAAGAAGGAAGCTGAGAAACCCACAAACACGACAGTTCATAAATGAATATGCTTTAGATGCTAAATAAGGACGGACTGAATTGTCTGGGGAGGATCACCCTCAAATCCTGAACGGTTTCCTTGAGCTGCTTCCCATCATGCCTTCTCAGCACTCAGGGCACCTGACAGCTATCTGTTAAACAGCACATAAAAATTAAAAACGAATGCTTATCTTAGATGTGAGACAGAGTTAACAAAACACTAAGGAACTCGAAGTATATACTGGAGGACATGTCCTACCAAAAAGAAATGAGATACCATCCCTTTTCTCCAAGGGCCTCTCAACTCATTAGCATACAAAAGTAAATATGCATGATGTCAGAGGCCAACTAATCGCCAAGCAAAGTGGTGGAGCCTGCATGTGCAAGAGCGGTCCCGAGAACTTTCAATTTCTAAAAGCTGGAATAATATTACTTTTAATAGCTATCACTTGGGCACTTCCTATAAGCTTTCCAGACATTCACTCTTCACAACAATCCTTCCAGTAGAGCGCTTCTTAGTCCCAATTTACTCAAGGGGAAAGGGCCCCAAACGGTTACGCATTTATCCAAGGTCACTCAGCTAGTTAAGTGGCCTAAGCTAGCCACTTACTCAAGACAATCCAATTCTAGGACTCACGCTGTTAACGTTTCACAGAACAGCAAAGGGATGTGGGAGTAAGTCACAAGAGCATGAGCCTGCAATGGGTGTACGGGGTTTCTTTGAAGTATCCAAGTTTTAAAGATTCCTATCTTCCCGCGAGCTACTGGGAACCTAATACTGGATGAGTGTGGGAGTGTGGAGGAAGACAACTCAAGCAGCTAAAGAGAGTTAATCTCACACAGGATTGACTGCTAAGCTTCCAGAGCGACTCAGAAGAAGAAATTACAACTTGGTTTTTTTTTTTTTTAATCAGTGGTTAATTCTGTCACTTAAACGGGGAGTCGGGGGTGGGGTGGCTATTGGGGGGACGAGAAAGTTGCCACTGTGGGAAATTACCGGAGAGGGGTACAAAATAAGTTTATGACTTAAAGGACACAGAGACCATCCTAAAGTACTAGAAAAGCCTCGAGGAGGGCGAGCACTCGCTGCAGTCCCAGGCCAAAATGGGGTTCCCTAAACCTTCTACCAGGAAAAGTTGAATCCCATCCCGAAACCACGGCGAGGTGACACGCGGGCAGGGACTTGGCAGAAAGAAAAAAAAAAAAAAGCGGCAATCCCTGCCACACTTTCCCGAGGACCGCAGGGCCTCCCTGAGAAAGCAGAGCTGCCAAACCTGGCTGTCCCTGACGCCCCGGGCTCCTCTGCCACCACTAGCGAGGAGCAGAGAGAGTTCCGGACAGTTCGCCCTCCTAAGACTTCGGGTACAGGAGAGGCCAGGCGCCAAAGTGCTGGAGTCGCCTTAGGTCCGGGGGGGGGGGACAAATTAAAAACAAATAAATAAATAAATAAAACGGGACAGTGAGAGACAAGGCAAGTGGCGGACCCACACAGCCCCAGCTACGAAGCTACGGAGAGAAAAGGAGCAGAGCGAAAGAGACAAAAAAAAAAAAAAAAGCGACAGGGCAGGAGCCCAGGGGGACCGGGGGACAAGACGGAAGTTCTGCTAAGAGACCTAAAGGAAGCGGGGCTCCCGGGGACCACGGGGCTTTC
>LR749493.1:3266586-3277965 GCA_902729485.2 Mus minutoides
AGGGGGCGCCGCTGCCCCCCCGCCGGCCCCTGAACCCCACTTCCAACTGCGCCCAAGCGCCCCGACCTCAGGGCGGCCCGGCGCCGTCCCTCGGTCAGAAACACTCACAATTCGCCTCTCCCTGATTTCTCCCAGTTCTTTATCCACTCTGCGGGAACCACCACTGCCGCGGCCGCCATCTTCCCCTCGCTAGTAAGAGTGGCCCGGATGTGTAGCTCCCAAGCGCCGGGTCAAAGGGGAGCGCCGCCCACAGGG
Organism: Mus minutoides; assembly: GCA_902729485.2. Taxonomy (NCBI): domain Eukaryota; kingdom Metazoa; phylum Chordata; class Mammalia; order Rodentia; family Muridae; genus Mus; species Mus minutoides. Next base: position 3,266,842 of record LR749493.1, read on the forward strand.
AGTGACGGAAACTGCGAGCTCGGCTTTAAGATTTCCCGCCCCACCTACTTCCCCACCAAACGGAAGTCCCGAGCCAGGGCGACAAAGAGGTGGCTGGTGCCACGGCTACCACCCCTACTTCCCTTTAGACCCCTTTAGGATCTCCCGTAATATCTACCCCAAGCCACTAATTCAAACACGTAATTTTTTTTTTCAAGCGCTCGGTCTGTTAGGCATTGGCAGATGCTGGAACTGTGAGCCATGACATGAGCTAATGGAAAAGAGGAACGTGAGATAATAAATATCTCAACTAACGGCTAAATAGAACATTAAGACGGACAGGGCTACTAGATGCTTGGCACGCCAAGCAACGTGTTAACATAATGGATAAAAGCTGGGAACTGCATGCTCCCCCAAATCCTAACTCCTTACTTTAGCTTCAAACTAGGGAGTATTACTATGCCAAGAAACGATGTTTAAGGTGTTATCATCTCTCCCCAAAATATTTATTACAAAGAGAAAACGTTACTGTAGGAAAATATGGAAGATATCACCTTGTGTTGGTGAAAATAAATTCCACCAGGGTTAGAACTGTAGCTTCAGTGGTGGCGCACGCCTTTAATCCCAGCACCTGGGAGGCAGAAGCAGGAAGATCTCTGAGTTTGAGGCCAGCCTGGTCTACAGAGTGAGTTCCAGGACAGCCAGGGATACACAGAGAAACCTGGTCTCAAAAAACCAAAAAGAAAAAAAAAACTGTAGCTTTGATCTAGAGCACTTGCTTATTACCTTGAGCCAGGCTCTGGGTTTTTTTTGGGGGGGTGGGGGGGAGCTAAATTATCTCAGAAACAGAACAAGTGGACCAGGCACAGGATTGCACAGATATAATTCCAACACTACGGAACCTGAGACAGGAGCATAGCAACTTCACATCGGCCTGAAGGTAATTAATGCAAGGTGGACAATCAAGTGAAAAGAAACGGACACCATGGGACTGCCCTCAAAGTGCTAGAAGAAACACTACTCAATTTTTTTTAATTGTTAATACCCAAATTTTATATATTAATTCAATATTGTAGGGCAGCAGACATAACCATTATTGAGAGAGAATGTACAAAATTACTGCCCTGTACTTTTCAAAGTTGTCAAGCTCTTAGAAGATAGTGATTCTTCCAAATTTATGAAGACTAGAGGCAGAGACAGAAGGATGTCTGTGAGTCCAAGGCCAGTATTATCTACATAGCAAGCTCCAAGCCTGCCAAAAGGTTACATACAGACTTTCTCAAAAAGAGTAATGGAGACAAGAAATACAAGGGATTTTCTCCCCTCCAAAAATCATATATATAGTATATATGCTATAATGAGTATTACTGGCACAATTGACTTCATTAGGGCATCTGTAATTAAAGAATAATATTGTATCATGTTACTGAACCCAAATAACTCTACTCAAATCGTCCCAGTGGTAGCGGCAGCACCACTTGCTACCCGGCCCCCCATCAAACCCCCAATGTTCTGGGTTCACACACAAGCGAAGCCTCCTATTTTAATATGCTTTAAACAGCTCAAAGGTTGGGTCACTTCTAAACCTTCACGTGGATAACACACTGCCCTCCAATATTCCTGAGTTCTTACTTATTACAGAAATATGTATACTGTATTACAGATCAATTCTAAGAAATAAGACTTGGCTAGAGCAATGACTCAGCAGTTATAAGCATTGGTTGCTCTTCTAGAGGACACAGGTTGGATTCCAGCACCCAAGTGGTGATTTGAAACGTTCTCCCTTCAATGTAATTTTTTTCTACTTTGTTGCAACTCAGTCAGAAACAGAGCCCACCTTCTTCATTGTAGACTGCTCAGAGGAAAGATTGTTTCAGTTTTCTTGTTTTTTTTGGTATGTTTGCTGGTTTGTTGTTCCGGTTAGGTTTGGTTGCAACTCAGTCAGAAACAGAGCCCACCTTCTTCATTGTAGACTGCTCAGGGGAAAGATTGTTTCAGTTTTCTTGTTTTTTTGGTATGTTTGCTGGTTTGTTGTTGTTCCGTTTAGGTTTGGTTTTTGGTGATGGTACACATGGAACCAGGGAATCTCATACATGCTAGGCAAGTGAGTGTTCCTTTGCTAAGCCCCATCCCCTAGCCTTAACATTGGAATATGGACTCACTTTTCACTACTTGGCATCATAGACTTGGCCAGATACTTTTTTTCTCTCTGACTCTGTGTCTTGCTTTATCAACCAAGGCTAAAAGTATTGGGACTGGAAGGGGCCAAATGGCTCACACTCCTTGTCTTAGTCACTATTCTACGGCTATGAAGAGCCAATTCCACACCCTGGCCCCCATGGGCCTGTAGCCATGTCATAACGCATTTAGTCCAACTTCTAAAGTCCCCATAGTCTTTCAGTCTCCACACTGGTTCAAGTCCAAAGTTTCTTTTCAAACTCAAGGCAATTGCTTAACTGTAACTCCAAGTAAAAGCAAAAGTAAAAAAGGCAGATCCACATACTTCCAATACACAATGGCACAGACTACACATTACCATTCCAAAATGGAGAAAGGGGGCATAGTGAAGAAATACTGAGATACTAGGACCAAAGTAAGACCACAAAAAAAAAAAAAAAAAAAAAGCAGGGCAAACTCCAAATTAATGTCTGATGTCAAAGAGCTCTTCAAATCTCTAACTCCTTTCAGCTTTGTTGACTGCAACACACATCTCTCTTGGGCTGATTCCACACCAGAGGTCTGCAGCTTTCCTTGGTAGGCATCCCATGGCTCTGGCATCCCTGACATCTTGTGGTCTCCAGTACAGCTCAGGCTTCACCTTTGAAGCTTCGGACGATGAGGGTCTCCCTGGGCCTTCATGCAGGGACACCCCTACACACTCCTGGCCTCAGCAGGTTTTCCTGAGCCTGGAAGGAAGATTCCACAACTCCCGTTTATGTAGCTTTGATTCTACAAAGCCAGAAGCCCGTAGGGGAAGCTGCCAAGTTCTATGGCTTGGAGAGGCTGGAACTCGGCCCTGTCCTTCGGTTATTTGCATCTGCTTGCAGTTGCTGATGGTTTCCTGGCTGCTTAAACTTTTCTTTGATTCCTTTTCACAAGTTGGAAGCTCAGCTGGGTGGGGTCTTGCCCCAAGGTCACCGCTCCCTTCATTCCATTTTGCATCAGGCTTTTCTTTCAACTTTTTTTTTTTTTCTCTTCTTCAGCACTGGACTCAGCTCCATTACAGTTCCCGGTGTTCCATTTCTCCTCAAACTGGATATTTAGTGTTTCTCTTTCTTCATCTTGCTTCTTTTCATGTTCTTTGTTCTGCATGAAGTGTGACTTCTAACAACCACATAACATAGTCAATACTAGGCTATCTTGAAATCTCTTGTCCCCGTGACATTAATTCAGACTCTAGTGGGATATAGCTGATGCTTGACCGTGGTGTTCACTGGGTGAATGTGGGAGACTTTGGGACTTTGTACCTGCTGGAGCACCACTTAGTGCTGCTCCTAGTAAGAGCCTGGACGACAGGACTGCTGCCAACCACGTGGAGTAGACTTAGCCCAAGAATGTTCAGAGTGGAATGATATTAACAACTGGCCTAGTGACCCTTCTTATATTTTGTCAAAAAAAAAAATGTGGATTTTCCCCTTGTCCTAAAAATATGACTAAGGCTGAACTGAAGAGTTTTTGAATAATGGGACATAAAGTTTTGTTGCGTGGATATACCCTGTGGTAAACTAGTTTGCATGCATGTTATGCTGAGTTGAAGACTTAAACACAAGAAGTATATTAATAAGCACACACAGGAGACAGAAGTAAAAGAGGAGACCAAGTCTGAGGACGAGATGAGCTAAGGATTTAAACAAAGAAGGACCATCTCCTTCCTGATCCCAGCTATGTAGGAGGCTGAGGCAGGAGAATTTTGAGTTCAGTATCAATCTGGGTAAACTAGTGAGACCCTGTTTTAAAGTTTGAGAGGAAGCACTTGCTTAGCATGTATGAAGCCCAGGGACCAACCTGCAGCACTGTAAAACCACATGAGTTATTCAGAAAGGGTCTACAATAAGGTAGCCAGGCACTCAAACTTCCACATGGGCTGGTCAATAAATGCAGACCAGCCCCGAAAAATATTAGCTGCTAGATGTGAATAGATTTGTATATAGTTAGCATGGGTTGCTCATCGTTAGTCAGTGAAAGGTAATAGAGGCATCCATGCATCCATTTTTGTTGTTGTTGTTGTTTTGAGACAGGGTTTCTCTGTGTGCCCTGGCTGTCCTGGAACTCACTTTGTAGACCAGGCTGGCTTCAAACTCAGAAATGTGCCTGCCTCAGCCTCCTGAGTGCTGGGATTAAAGGTGTGTGCAACCACGCCCAGCTGAGGCATTCATTTTTAAATTTCGCAAAATGTAGGAAAGGGCTGGAAAAAAAAAACCTGGTAATGGAGAGTCAAGAGACACGCAGCCTGTGCATAAATAAGAGGATTTCTTCTAGTGGGCTTTGTGAGAGTGTTAGATACATTCTTTGTTCTGACTAGAACCTATTTTTGTGTGTGCTGGATGTATTTATAGACCATAATCTATATAGAATTGTTTTGTGGAATGCTAACTATTGTTAATGTTTTGTTTTGTTTTGTTTTTGGTTTTGTTTTGTTTTTCGAGACAGGGTTTCTCTGTGTAGCCCTGGCTGTCCTGGAACTCACTCTGTAGACCAGGCTGGCCTCCAACTCAGATATTCGCCTGCCTCTGCCTCTGCCTCTGCCTCTGCCTCCCAAATTCTGGGATTAAAGGCACGCATCACCACTGCGGGCTATGTTAATGCATTTTCATTAACTAAAGTCTTACTTGGGCCTGAGAGAGAGCTCAGTGCATAAATGTGCTTGCCACTAACTCTGAGCTTAATCCCCAGGATCCACATGGTAGAAGAAAGAAACAGCTCCCACCGATTGTCCATTAACCATCACAAACACACACACACACACACACACACACACACGCACACACACACTACTTATAATCTTAAAGTATGAAGTCTTATTTATACTAGTCAAATGAAAATTCCTACAAGCATGAAAGTACTGGGGGAAACTAATAACTAGGAGAGAGGAGAAATTAAAGAGGGGGAAAAAAGTAGCCAATATCAAGAAGGCAAAGAGGGGTTACATGGGAGGGAATAAAGGGAGAAAAGGGAAGGGGAAATTATATGATTGCTATATTTTAACCAAAAATTCTATTTACATATTTAAACCATTTTTTAAAAAGCTAGCACAGCAGAAAAATAGAAAAGTTGGATAAATAAAGGCGAATATAGGATTTAAAACCTAAATGTAACAGTAATTTTTTTAAACAATCATTTATTTTATATATATGAGTCCATTGCCACTGTCATCAGACACACCAGAAGAGGGCATCAGATCCCATTACAGATGGTTGTGTGCCACCATGTGGTTGCTGGGAATTGAAGTCAGGACCTCTGGAAGAGCAGTCAGTGCACTTAACCACTAGCCCCCAGTAATTTCTTGAAATGTAAATATACTAAATGTTAAGAGACAGCTAGCTTTCTTTCTTTCTTTCTTTCTTTCTTTCTTTCATATGAATGACACTCTATTCAGTCATTTTCTTTACAAATGAAACTCTGGGGATTCCCAATTAACATCCTTGCCTGTGAGCTTCTTATACACACCAGAAAAAGTTCCGACCACGTTGTGTGTTCCACTTGGTTCTGCTGTGCTTTGTCTGAATGAGCTTCGATGAGCTGGCTGCCATCCAGTTTCACACGGATCCTCTTACCAACAAGTTCACTTGAGAAAACCAAGTCTTCAAGGATGGCGTCGTGCACTGCTGTCAGGATACGGCTTCTGGGGGTTAGCTTGGACAGACTCCTCCTCTGAGCAATGAAGACTACATGCTTCCCCCTGAATTTTTTCTCCAATTCACGAACTAACCGGACTTGGATTTTCTGGAAATATTTAAAATGAGGACCTGGTACAAAAATTATGATAGCTTTCTGACCACCACCAACTTCAATTTCCTTGGCTGTGGTGATGCTGAGTTCCCGCAGCTGTGCCTTGAGATCCGAGTTCATCTCCAGCTGGAGCAGTGAAGCTGAGATATCAGACTCGAACTCCTCCGGCTTCTCGCCAATGGGCTTCACAATCTTGGCGCTCGAGCTAAACATGGCTTTGTCCTTATGGAGTGACAGCTTAGAAAGAGCAGGAGACAGCTTTATAGCACAAGGACACAAAAAGTTTGAAAATACAATAATGAGGAAATACATTAGTCAGATACTAAGATCAATGAAAGATTGGTTTTAAATTAAAAACTAGAGGCTTGAGGGTAACTAACAAGTGTTAAGCCCTAGCTTCAATCCCCAGAACACCACACACACACACACGCACACACACACTCACACACACACACACACACACACACACACACACACACAGAAGAGAAAATAACTAGAAGACTGAGAAACTTGAAGCAGCACCTTTCTCCATCTCTTCTGCCCCAACAACCAGCGAGCCCAGCAGCCCTGGAGCTGGCCTGTGTTGTAGCCTCCAGTGCACCCATGGCTTGGGAATCCCTAGAACCACAGCCCACCCGCATCATTCATTCTTCCTGCAGTGGTACTGGGCCATGCTGCTGCTCAACCTACTACATAGATCTATATCTTTCTGTTTCACAGGCATGGACACTACCTCTGTTTTATGGGCATCATTATAACCATAGTTTCTCCACATTCCTGTTCCAAGAGGTAGCTCTGGAAGGTTTTATTTAGTTCCTATAAAGATAATGTGCTGGGAGTCCCTTTTAGGATTGGCTCAGTCTGCCCAAGCCAATTGACTAGTTTTCAACCTTGGTGAGCAGCTCAGCTCATACACTTTCCTTCAGCAGTTTAAAGAAACAGAAGGCAGTGAGAGAAATGCTTGTGAGACACATAACAGAACCAGCCAAGAGTTAAGGAGCCGTTGGAATGTCTGCTGACGCAATGCATGAAGATGCCAGTGCTTGTCCTGGACACACCCTTGCTGGCCAAAACAGCCCGAAGGACCTGACACCTATTTTTTTTTCTTTGCATTCTGCCAGACATGTATTGAATGTGGCAATCCCAAAAGTTGCTTGTAGTACTGTTTCTGTTCTTTTCAACAGTACCAAAGATGGTGCCCCACACTGAACTGCTGAAAGGTAAGGATGGACAGTTCAGAGGAGTTCAGTTGAGATCAAAGAAAGAAGTCCCCAAGTTAGTGCCAATGGGAGATTTGTTTTTTCTGAATGTATTTTCAGCAGCCCACCAGGAACAAATCAATTAAAGGAAAATTGCCAGAAAGTCTTTTTTTTTTTTTTTTTTTTTTTTTTTCTGAAACAAAACTGGGGCTGTCCTTTTGGCTCAGCGGGTAAAGTGCCTACCTCCAGGCCTAACAAGCAGAGCTGCATGCCAGGACCCCACATGAGGAAAGCAGAGAATCAACTCCTGCAAACTGGCCTCTGACCTCTGACCGATGACGTCCACACACCTGCCAGGGCATATGTACCCACACAAGTAAATTAATAAATGTAAAAAAAAAAATTAAAATAAAACAAAAACGATGCAGTTGTATTCAGTCAGAGGACACTGTGGCCTTTATAAATGGAATAACTCCAAGGATTCCTAAGAACTGCATACTGAGTAAACAAACAGAGAAGAAAAGGACCATCATTGACAGAGAAATGATTGTTCCACTTATGTGTTTACAGGAGTAAATCATTTCTCCCATCCATTTTGGAGATAATGAAGAATAGAGATAATCCCCATGATCCATTAAAATATGCACCATGGCTTACAGGATATATTCACTGTCACCTATAGGCAAATTTTGTTTTTCCCCCCGAGACAGGGTTTCTCTGTATAGCCCTGGCTGTCCTGGAACTCACTCTGTAGACCAGACTGACCTCGAACTCAGAAATCCTCCTGCCTCTGCCTCCTGAGTGCTGGGATTAAAGGTGTGTAACACACCCCCCCACCCCCCCCACCCCCCCACCCCCGATTTATAGGGAAGCGTTTTAAGCAGCAAGGTAAACAATGCAAAAACTAGGCTCAGGAAGTCCTGAAACTGAGCAGATTCACTAAGCCCCTCTGCGACAGAGGAAGCAATGAAAGCTGAGAGTTCCTTCCTCAGATGCTTCAGAACCAAGCTGCCAAAAAGACTGAAGACAAGCGGCATTGCAAAGAAGTCTCTGAGACCAGACTAGCTGATTGGAAAAAGCAGAAAACGGTTGAACTTCCTGGAAGAGATTCAGATTAAATGAGACACCTGGACAGGACACTCTGTAACTTGTTGGCTGCCTGCAGGCTGTGCAGTGAGCTTTGTGACTTGTTACGCATGCCTGCAGGGTGGACTTTGGCAATGCAGCTGTCTTGAGTCATTTCTGCTCCTGCATGTAACCCCCCAAAGCTTATTGGTTCGCCAAATTAGACTTTGGTGGTGGTATGCATACTTTGGTCTGGCATGGTTTCCCTAACTTGGGTGAGTAGATGTGTGTTGTATCTCCCCAGGAAAAGTTTTATCACACAACAGTTGGGATACAAGAGAGTGTAATTGAACGCATGTGATAAGACCCACCAGAGCTCACAGTGACTAAACCACAAACAGAAGAGTACACATGGAGGGATCCATGGCTCTAGCTGCATATGTAGCAGAGATTGGCCTTGTTGGTCATCAACGGGAGGAGAGGCCCTTGGTCTTGTGGAAGTTCTATGCCCCAGCATAGGGGAATGCTAGGGCCAGGTGAGGCAGGAGTGGTGGGTGGGGGAGCACCCTCATAGAAGCAGGGAGGAGGGGGGATGGTATAGGGGAATTGCAGAGGGGATACCGGGAAGGGAGATAACATTTGAAATGTAAATAAATAAAATAACCAATAATTTTTTTAAAAAATAAAAAAATTAATTTTATACAATCTAAAAAAAGAAAGCAGCGGTGGAGGATTAGCTGGAGTGAGATGAATCGCTGGGAAGGACAAGAGAGGAGAGGAATGAATGAAAATGAAGTGTAATCATATACACGCACGCACACATACCACAATGGATGTTGAAACTCATTACTTTGAATGCTGACTTCAAATGTAAAAGAGGGTCAAAAAGAAAATAACAGTGGCATTTTGAATTGAACATCATATACACAAACAAAACATCTGAAATTTAGGAATTGTCAACAGTCTTTTTAAAAAAGAAAATCCTAGACTGGAAGAGATGGCTCAGTAGTTAGGAGCACTGACTCGAAGGGGGAACAAAGTATCCATGGAAAGAGTGGCTCATGCCTTTAATCCCAGCACTCGGGAGGCAGAGGCAGGCGGATTTCTGAGTTCAAGGCCAACCTGGTCTACAAAGTGAGTTCCAGGACAGCCAGGGCTACACAGAGAAACCCTGTCTTGAAAAACCAAAAAAAAAAAAAAAAAAAAAAAAAAAAAAAAAAAAAAAAAAAAAAAAAAAAAAAAAAAAAAGGAAAGAGTTACAGAGAGTAGAGTTACAAAGTTTGAAGCAGAGACTGAAGGAAGGATCACCCAGAGACTGCCCCACTTGGGGATCTATCCCATAAACAACCACCAAACCCAGACAATATGGCAGATGCCAACAAAAGCCTGCTGGGAACAGAGAGTCCCCAATGAAGGAGCTAGAGAAAGTACCCAAGGAGCTGAAGGAGTCTGAAGCCCCGTAAGGAAGAGCATCAATATAAACTAACCAGTACCCCCCAGAGCTCCCTAGGACAAAACCACCAAACAAAGACAACACATAGTGGAACTTGTGGCTCTAGCTATATATGTAGCAGAGGATGGCCTAGTTGGTCATCAATGGGAGGAGAGGCCCTAGGTCCTGTTAAGGTTCTATGCCTAAGTATAGGGGAATGCCAGGACCATGAATGGGAGTGGGTGGATTGGGGAACAGGGGGAGGAGGAGGGGATAGGGGATTTTCAGAGGGGAAACTAGGAAAGAGGATAACATTTGAAATGTAAATAAAGAAAATATCTAATAAAAACGTTTAAATCTCAATACCCACATGGCAGCTCCCAACTGCCCCGTGGCAACATATATACATCCCTACATGTAACTCCAAGATTTGACACCATCACACATACATGCAAGCAAAACGCCAATGCACATAAAATAAATAAATTTAAAAAAAAAAACTCCTTAAAGGGGGGGGGGGGCTGGAGAGATTGATCACTGGTTAAAGGCACTGACTGCTCTTTTGAAAGACCTGGCTCAGCGGGTAAGAGCACCCGACTGCTCTTCCGAAGGTGATAAGTTCAAATCCCAGCATCCACATGGTGGCTCACAACCATCCGTAACGAGATCTGGCGTCCTCTTCTGGAGTGTCTGAAGACAGCTACAGTGTACTTACATATAATAAATAAAATAAATCTTAAAAAAAATTAAAAACTAAAAAGAAAGACCTGAGTTCAAATTCCTAAGAAAGGGCTGCTGCTTCCAGCACGAGGCATGGATCACCTGAGCCTGTGAAGATGAAACACCTGAGAATTGTGTCAAACAAACTTGAATCTGTGGAAGAGCAGGTTAGCACTGTTATGGAAACAGAAGAAATGGAAGCCAAAAGAGAAAACCCGGTCACTGCAGATGAGGAAATACCCCAGAACTCTAAGTACCGAAAGAAAACCAATGAAAAACAGCCAAGACCCAAGTTAGATGCATCTGCAGAGAACGTTGGGATAAAGAAAAATGAGAAGACTATGAATACTGCCTCCCAGGAGACAGAGCTGCAGAATCCAGACGATGGAGCCAAGAAATCTACATCTCGGGGCAAAGTCAGTGGGAAAAGAATGTGCTTGAGGTCTAGAGGAACGACTGAGATTCCCCAGCCTTGTGAAGCAGAAGAGAAAACAAGGAAATCAGATGCAGAAATCATGATAAAGACTCAGAAAGTCTCTGGAGATTCAGATGTTAGGTGTTTGAGATCCAAAAAAACTAGGGTCGCTTTGGACAGTGAACCTAAGCCAAGGGTAACTCGAGGATCCAAGAAAGATGCAAAAACTCTGAAGGAGGATGAAGACATTGTATGCACCAAGAAGTTAAGAACAAGAAGTTAAAAACAAGTTATCAGAAAAGTGAAACTATGTAGCAAAGATATTTAAGAAGGAAAAGTAAATTTGACTTAGTGATAAGCTCCAG
>LR749493.1:3278065-3318012 GCA_902729485.2 Mus minutoides
TAGCCTCTCCCAGCCTTGAGCAGGCTGATTCAGACCTTGCTGCCACTGTGAATGAGACCATCTGGGGTGGAGCCTTCCAACCTGTTGCTGCTCTTCTCCCGTGACTCGCTACCTGCTGAGAGGCTGAACCTGCCTTCCTGTGAAATTCCTGAGACAGCCAGCAACTGGCGACTGACATCTTCCTGCCAAACTAGTGCTGTCAACCTAATTGCTTCCAGGCTGGCGGACAGGCATCAAGAGTGGATCAGCGGGAGATGGGCTTTCCCCCTTTCCAAGCACAGACTCAGTAAACATTGGGCAGTTTGTCTTGGTCTCCTTTCTTCTCTTGCTGTTCCCTCCTTTACAGCTCCGGCCTCCCACTCAGGAACCCAGTGCACGTGGCCGCAGGCAGCTACAACTTCAGCATTTACTGAGACTCTAAAATGAATATTCATAGTAAAGACCTTGCTATGCAAGCCTGAAGACCTAAATTTGGATTTCAGACACCCACTTAAAAAGCTAGGTATGGCCGGGCATGGTGGCGCACGCCTTTAATTCCAGCACTCGGGAGGCAGAGGCAGGTGGATTTCTGAGTTCGAGGCCAGCCTGGTCTACAGAGTGAGTTCCAGGACAGCCGGGACTATACAGAGAAATCCTGTCTCGAAAAACCAAAAAAAAAAAAAAAAAGTTAGGTATGGCAATACTTACCAGCACCTTGGAGGTAGAGACAAATGAATCCTTGGGACTTGCTGGCCTATTTGGTGGACTCCAGAATCAGTGAGAGAGACACTCTCAAATAAGGAAACAACCTGATTATCAATCTCTGGCCCCTAGGCTTATACACAAGCACACCTGCGTGCACACATTCCTACACACCTACTCGTGCTACACAAAAGATCCAAAAATCTAAGGATGCAATTTGAAGTATGGCCATCATGGTTTGGAGAGAGGAAACCATGCTTTTCTGTGGCTTGAATATAGTGCACACTGGCCAGGAACTATCTAATGAACACACTGAAACCATGTTTGTTGAAAAACTCTGAGCTCATTTTACTTTGAATGCACTTGTTCAAGGGCCTGTTACTCACTATTTATTAAAAGCCTTTCTGGCAAGCTACAAGATTCCCACTGAAGTCACTGTGGAGTAATATAGAAACCCAGGCCAGCTAGGGAGCAATGATTGAGAGAGCCTAGTCTTTGCATTCCAGAGGGTTCAAGGTACAGTTTTCAATTTTGTTTTCCTTTCTATCCATTTTCTTTTTTAAAAATATATTTTCATAAGCATACAAAATGAGTTTCTTCGTGATATTTTCATATATATGTCTCATCATACCTTGCTCATTACCCTCAAATATCTGTCCCCACTGGTCCCCTTCCTACCCCTAAGTCTCTTTTCCTACCTCAAAATAAGTCCCCCTACTGCATTCATGTTATATTCAATTTCCCATGTTTACAATAAGTCTCTACAAAGTTCACTAGTTATTCTGGCTTCTGCAAATAAAAAAATCAGGTTGTTCATATATGCCTTTATAGATGGTGTTTAAATAATGTATTGATGTCACCTATCAACAGCATCTATATTGCAGATCTTCTTAACATTTCAGTGGGCTCAAACCACTAACTACTGGCATGCAAATGACTACTGCTTCACTCAAGTCCCACATGGGGGCCTAATTACCAGGGAGTAGAGTTAAGGAGCAGTGCAGCTTGCCAGATAGATGAAACTGCTTTGGAAATGTACATATTCAAACAACAGTGCCTCCTTTGAGGCATAAGTCATTCTGCTGGCCCCGCCCACTGTCGCAGTTCTTACTTTAGTATGCCAGCGGTTTTCTCTTCTAACTGATTTTGTTAGAATAGGGGTCAACAACCTTTTTCTCTATAAAACCAGATGATACATAGTTTTAACACATATGTGTCTCTGTCACATATTTTTTTTTCTGTCACATATTTTTCTTTTTGTTTTTGCTTAGTTGTTTTTAAAACAACCCATTAAAATATGACTCTATACAAAAACAGGCCACAACGAGACCATCAGCGACAAGCCACTAAAAATTAACAGTTTTCTAAGTATGACATTGTTTTGGTTTGCTATAGTTTTGTTTTTTGAGACAGGGTTTCTCTGTGTAGTCCTGTCTTGGAACTCACTCTATAGACCAGGTTGGCCTCAAACTCAGAAATTGGCTTGCCTCTGCCTCCCAAGTGCTGAGATTAAAGGCGTGTGCCACAACTGCCTGGCTGAAATGTAACATGTTTGTTTGTTTGTTTGTTTGTTTGTTTGTTTGTTTTTATGTCTAGATAAATCTTAACATTCAACATGCTTTGATATATATCATTTAAACTCTAAGTGGTAGTTTAGATCATGAACTTGATACTATTTCTTCGCAAAAGGTCCACACATGTCATAAAAAGTACTTGAAGTATAAATGCTGTGTGCTGTAAACTCTGTTATTGTTGCTGTTGCTGTTGTTGCTGTTTGAGGCAGGGTCTCTCTATTCAGCCTCAGTGGCCTGAAACTCTCTACTTAGATCAGGATGATCTTGAACTCCTGGATCTGCGGTCTTCTGCCGCTGCTGCCCCCACCCCTGCCTCCAAGCACTGGGCTTAAAAGCGTGCACCACCACACCCAGAAAAAAAAAAAAAAATAGAAGTCCTATAAGAATTTACACTCCTCCGACAAAGTAGTTGTTTTCATAAAATTTCAATTTTCAAATAAATAATCCAAATCTTAACTGTGTTCAGTTACAACTCTGAAATATGTGAAAAAGACAACCAAGAGTATTACAAGGAGAAATAGATAAACCTACTTCCATATTAAAAGACTTTTTCAGAAATTGATAGATGAAAGTAGACAAAATAGTGATGATGTAGAAAAATAGAACAAGAATTTGTAGAAAACTGCCGGGCGTGGTGGCACACGCCTTTAATCCCAGCACTTGGGAGGCAGAGGCAGGCAGATTTCTGAGTTCGAGACCAGCCTGGTCTACAGAGTGAGTTCCAGGACAGCCAGGGCTATTCAGAGAAACCCTGTCTCAAAAAACAAAACAAAACAAAACTGTATCTATTATATTATTTTATGTTAGTACATATTATATTGTAAGTATACATATATTATAATATATATCACTATACCTAGCAACTAGAAAACAAACTTGCTTTGCAAAAGACATGAACAAGCTCACATGTGTTCATTTATGAAAGTAACAAACCAAAGGAACCAATTGGGCCACACAGATGGTGTGTTCTGCTTGCCAAATCACCTATAAAGCATGGGACTGCATATACCTGAAAAGCTCATTATCCTAATCTACACAAAGGGAATGTGTCATCTGTTTTTGACCTACTGTAGGAAACATTGTCAAACCATAAACTAGGCACAAAAACGCACATGTGAGCACATTGCAAAAAAAAAAATCACTCTCATTCAGATCACAATCTTCACACATTGATGTGACTAAATTGGGAACCAGTAATAAAATGATAAATAAAATAATCATCTTTGGCAACTTCAAAAACATACTTTATGATAAACCACAGCTCAACGAAAACACATACTACAGGAAAACATAACACCAGAACTACTGAAAATATTATACCTCAATAACTAATGAAAACCTCAAAGCTAAAGTGGGATTTGAAAGTAAAACTGCGTGTTTAAATTTATTATTATTATTATTAAAGAAAAATGAGATTGGAAATTAAGAACTAAGCATTCATCTTAAAAAGTTCCCAAACACAAAAGTCTAACATGATGTCATCCTAGAACTCGGGATTCTCAAAGAGAATTGCTGTGACTTATGTATAGTTGGTCCAGGGTTAAGGATGTACTTCAGTTTATAGAATGAATGCCTAACTTCCAATGGGCCCTAGATTCGGTCTCCAGAAATGCTCAAACTGAGAAGGATCAACTGAAGGGCTGAAGAGATCAGATGGCTCCGTGGTTATAAGCAGGTAATGAATGCTCTGGCAGAAGATTCCCCAAGTTCAGTGGCTCACAGCTCTCTGTAACTCCAGTTCTAGGATACATGACACCCTCTTCTGGCCTCCAGGGTACAAGTACTCACAAATACAGACACACACATGGACAGCCAAACAGACACAGAACCTTAAAAAAAAATAATAATAAATTGTTTTATAAAAGGATCATTCTACCCTCTTTAATCTTGGGCCCATATATTCTAGATACAGGCAGTATATAAACGTCATATTAGCCTGATTTAAGAGACTGAAACAAGGGGTACTGGGGAGGATGCACAGTGGTTAAAAGCTTTGGCTGCTCTTCTAGAAGCCCCAAGTTCAGTTCCTTGCACCCACATGGCGTCACTCACACCACCTGTGACTTCAGTTCCAGGGGATCTGATACCCTGTTCTGGGTTCTTTTTTTTTTTTTTTTTAAGATTTATTTATTTATTTTATGTATGTGAGTACACTGTATCTGTACAGATGCTTGTGAGCCTTTATGTGGTTGTTGGGAATTGAAATTTTTTTTAGATTTATTTATTTATTATATGTAAGTACACTGTAGCTGTCTTCAGACACTCCAGAAGAGGGTGCCAGATCTCGTTACGGATGGTTGTGAGCCACCATGTGGATGCTGGGATTTGAACTTATCACCTTCGGAAGAGCAGTCGGGTGCTCTTACCCGCTGAGCCATCTCACCAGCCCCGGGAATTGAATTTTTAGGACCTCTGCTCACTCTGGTCAACCCTGCTCACTCCAGTAAACTCCACTCTGCTTACTCAGTCCCTGCTTGCTTTGGCCCAAAGATTTGTTTATTATTATACATAAGTACACTGTAGCTGACTTCAGTTGCACCAGAAGAGGGCATCAGATCTCATTACAGGTGGTTGTGAGCCACCATGTGGTTGCTGGGATTTGAACTCAGGACCTTCTGGAGAGCAGTCAGTGCTCTTAGCCGCTGAGTCATCTTGCCAGTCCTTGTTCTGGGTTCCGTTGGCACCCACACTCATGGCACAAACACATAAACAAAACTAAAATAAATGGTAGTTGTTAAAAGTACTTCCAAGGCTCTTAAGAAAATAAACATGCAAATGTCTAAAGTTGCAGTCTTCCAGTAAGGGCTATATAACTGTGACATTTCCAGCAAGAAATGTCACCAGTCTATCAAGCCACCTTTTTCCAGGTGATGAAACCAATAAATTCCATGGGGATTGGTCTATCATGACATGTCCTCCATCCTAAAAATGAACTGCCAGTGACAACATTAGAAGGGATTGCCATGGTGATGACTAAAATACTCTGAGATCACAGGATGGGGCCAGCAGAAGCAGTCTTCCCATGAGAAGCAAATATCTTATTGTATATTTCTCATCCTGTGAAGACATTTAGAACCCACTACATGATGGAAGAGTTCCAGTGGGACCAACCTTCTTCCACCAGGTGACCATCTGCTCCCCCTGAGGAGTGGAGCCCTTCTGGTATTTCAGTGTTTGGTCTCTGCTGATAAGCAGACTGCCTTCTCAACTGTGGCGCCAGACAGATCAGCTTCAGTGAAGGAAACACTGCTGTTGAGTCCATATATAGGGCCCATGTCAACCGTTTCTGGCATTTATTCATGAGCCTACAGAGGAAGCACTAGGGTAGCTGAGGAAACAGATCGACTAACATCTTTCAAATAGGTCATTAGATCACCCAGAACTCCTCCACAGCAGATAACACTTTGAAGGCAATTAAATCTTCACAGCAGGGGCCCATTCAAGAGGTCTATGCACATGCCTCTCTTCCTGGGCCTTCTTATCACCAAATTCGTAACTTGTTTTTCCTCATTATACAGTATGCAGCTCATTACTGTTTGCACAAGAATAAGTATAGGACGATTTAGTAGTTTCTTTTCTTTTCTTTTCTTTTCTTTTTTTTCCTCCCGTCCCTTCCTTTCCTTGTCTCTCTCCCTCTCTCCTCTCTCTCTCTCCCTCTCTCCTCTCTCTCTCTCTCTCTCTCTCTCTCTCTCTCTCTCTCTCTGAAACCAGGTCTCTCTGTGTAGCACTGATTTATGCTAGAACTCCAGGTTGTCCTGGAACTCAAAGATATCCTCCTGCCTCTGCCCCTGACTCTGCCAACCAAGTGCTGGGATTAAAGGTGTGAGCCATCACATTAGGCTAGTTTAATTCTTTACTCTCCAAAGTAGATAATGAGACTTGTTACTTAGAAGAATGTGACCATTTTACTGTATGTTTCTCTTTTTTGTCTTGTCATAATGTCATACAATTGTATGACCTTCTTGAGTCATTAGGCCACGGAACAAAACCATCTTCCCTGCAGGCCAGATTTGTTGCCGAGCCATTTCTTCAGATCCCACTCAAAAATTGGCAGTCTTACAGTTTACCCAGGAAATGGGTGGAAACAATATACCTAAATATACTATACATTACCGTCTAAATCCAGACAGGCTACTGAAGATGGATGAAGTGGTGGTGGGTCCATAAGAAAATAACTTGACTTTAGTGTGTTTGTTTATTTGTCTGTTTGCATATTCATTCATTTTTGAGATAGGCCACATGTTTCTGACCTCAATCTTCCTACTGAGAATGACTCTCAACTTTTGATGCTCCCATCTTTATCTCCCAAGTGATAGAATTATGGGCCACTACCAATACACTGAGTTTGTGTGGTGCTACAGTTTGAATCAGGGAGGACCAAAGCCTTTAGTTGATTTTTAAAAGAATATATATATATATATATATATATATATATATATATATATATATATAGTTTGGTTGGGTTTTTTTTCTTTGAGACAGGGTTTCTCAGTGTAATAGCCCTGATTGTCCTGGACTCGCTTTATAGATCAGGCTGGCTTCAAACACAGGGATCTGCCAGCTTCTGCCTTCCAAGTGCTGGGACTAAAGGCATGTACTACCACACCAGGCTTAAAGGACATCTTAACATGCTTCAAATGGCTCAACCATCTAGAAACATCCATGTAACAGATATTTGAACACTAATAGGGGGAGGTGGTTTGAATGCTTGGCCATAGGGAGTGGCACTATCAGGAGGTGTGGCCTTATTGGAGGAGGTGTAGCCTTGTTGGAGAAAGTATGTTACTGTGTAGGTGGGCTTTGAGGTTTCCTAAGCTCAGGCTCTGCCCAGTGAAGAAAATTGTCTTCTCCTAGTGGCCTTCAGATCAAGATGTAGAAATCTCCGCTCCTCCAGACCCATGCCTGCCATGCTTCTCACCATGATGATAATGGACTGAACCTCTGAAACTGTAAGCCAGCCCCAATTAATGATTTTCCTTATAAGAGATGCTTTGGTCGTGGTGGTTTCTTCACAGCAACGGAAACCTAAACTAAGACATGGGTTTTATCTTCTGTACTCTTCAATAAATCTCTTAGTGTGCTTCACTCTGCCTGTTTAATGTAATCATTAGAATAATGTCATCAACATGTCTATGGAATTAAAAAGACAACCAACTTTCTTTTAGAATAGATTGTGACAGCAGGTAAGAGTGAAGTTAGAGACTAAAGGTAAACACATCCTTTTTAACATTATTTTTTTAGATTTATTTTGTCTTATGTGTATGAATGTTTTGGGTGCATGTATGTCTGTGTACTACATGAGTGCATGTCTGGATGCATTGGGAAGAAGGAACCATGTCCCCTGGAATAGTTACCAAGCGGGTGCTAGGAACTGTAAGAGCTGGGAGTACCCTTGACCTCTGACCCATTTCTTCAGTCCACATCCTGGAAGGCAAGCTGCTTTTGATAATATTTGCTAAGGGTACATGTGCCAAATGCTACATTTTTTTTTCAGTAAAGATATCACCTTGGGAGTCTGGAGAGATGGCTCAGTGGTTATGAACACTTGACATGGGTCTGGTTCCTAGCATGCAAGTTGAAGAGCTCTCAAGTGCCTGTAACTCCAGCCCCTAGGAATCTAACATTCTCTTTTGGCTTCCAAGTGAATCTGTATGGATCTACAGATACATACACATAGACACATGTGCACATACACATAAATAAAAAGACTAAATACCAGGTGTGGTGGCACACATCATTAATCCTAGCACTCAGGAGACAGGGGCAAGCAGATAGCTTTAAGGGCTGAATAGGGAGCCCCTGTCTCAAAAAATATAATAAAATCCTAAAATAAAAATAAGACAACAACTTCTGAATCATAGTTCTGATTAGCAAATGCCAGCACCTGACCAACTGACTAATAATAATATGTAATCAAACTCAAAAGCTTGAAGCTTTTTTCATAGATTAAGCAGACAAGATTAAAGAGGAGAGGTACATAGTACTACAGGAGGATCCAGCAATACCTCTCCTGGGCATATACCCAGAAGACGTTCCAACTGGTAATAAGAACACATGCTCCATTATGTTCATAGCAACCTTATTTATAATAGCCAGAAGCTGGAAAGAACCCAGATGTCCCTCAACAGAGGAATGGATACAGAAAATGTGGTACATTTACACAACAGAGTACTACTCTGCTATTAAAAACAATGAATTTATGAAATTCTTGAGTAAATGGATGTATCTGGAGGATATCATCCTGAGTGAGGTAACAAAAGAAGTCACTAGATATGCACTCACTGATAAGCAGATATTAGCACAATATCTTAGAATACCCAAGATACAATTTGCAAAACACAAGAAAATCAAGAAGAAGGAAGACCAGCATGTAGATACTTCATTCCTCCTTATAATAGGGAACAAAATACCCATGAAAGGAGTTACAGAGACAAAGTTTGGAGCTAAGATGAAAGGATGGACAATCCAGAGACTACCCCATCCAGGGATCCATCTTATAATCAGTCACCAAACCCAGACACTATTGCATAGGACAGCAAGAGTTTGCTAAAAGGACCCTGATATAACTGTCTCGTATGAGGTTATGCCAGTGCCTGGCAAAGACAGAAATGGATGCTCACAGTCATCTATAGGATGGAACACAGGGACCCCAATGGAGAAGCTAGAGAAAGTACCCCAAGAACTGAAGGGGTCTGCAACCCTAAAAGAGGAACAACAATATGAACTAACCAGAACCCCCAGAGCTCTCTAGCTGCATATGTAGCAGAAGATGGCCTAGTCGGCCATCATTAGGAAGAGAGGCCCCTTGGTATTGCAAACTTTATATGCCCCAATACAGGGGAATGCCAGGGCCAAGAAGTGGGAGTGGGTGGGTAGGGGAGCAGGGCATGGGGAGGGTATAGGGAACTTTCGGGATAGCATTTGAAATGTAAATTAAGAAAATATCTAATTTTTAAAAAAGAGGAGAGGAGAAGTGTGGTTGAAGTGATTGCATTTCCATGTTCCTAGTTATGGCTCAACTCATTTTGATTGTTCCTGGGATTCGGTATTGGTTCAGTATCAAAGATGAAAGGAGGGAGAAGCAAGTTGCAGAAGTTATTTATTTATTTCTATAAAACCCTCTTTCCAGGGGTTAATGTATCAGAAAAATAATGTGCCGTGAGAGTTCGCAGTGATGGGTGCAAGTTTACAGTGAAAACAAGACCAAGACTTCATTTAATACGTCCCTAGATTCTGTCCCCATAATATGAAGCAAAACATAGCATCACTTCAAGGGGAATATAAAGTTGTTTGTCTGAGGGGCTAGAGAGATGGTTCAGAAATTACAGGCACTGGCTGCTCTTCCAGGGGATCTGAGTTCAATTCCTAGCAGCCACAAGGTACTTGACAACTATCTTTAACTCTAGTTCCAGGGGATCTGACTCCCTCACACAGACATACATCCAGACAGGCAAAACAATGCACATAAAATAAAAATATTTTTTAAAATAATTAAAAACATTTTTAAAAGTTTTTTTTTGAAATTTCTTTTTTTTCATTTTTAATTAGATATTTTCTTCATTTACATTTCAAATGCTATCCCCAAAGTCCCCTATACCCCCCCCCCCCGCTCCCCTACCCACCCACTCCCACTTCTTGGCCCTGGCGTTCCCCTGTACTGGGGCATATAAAGTTTGCAAGACCAAGGGGCCAAAAAAGATTTTTTAAAAGATGGGGATTGTTTAAAAAAAGAGAGAGAGATTGTTTGTTCTAAAGCTGAATACAAGAGTGTCCATGGCTTAGGTACACAGATTTAAGTTGTACCAAATCGCATGTTCCAACATGGTAATAGTTTCATGATGGTTTTATAGCAACAGAACAAAGAAAATCATAAAGACATTTTTCCTTTTTTCAAATATATACATTTTAAATAACTGAAATATTTACATAATGAAGCCATAAAGACATTTTTCAAATTCATCGATGGAAACATCACGGAGGCCATTTACAGCAAAACAGAGTAATCTCATATAGGCCTCAGATGTTATCTGATAGCAATCTTAGCCTTTGGATTGGTAGAAACTAAAGGGTCAGTTGGTATACTCCAAAACATATTTACCTAATAGTTACAAGGATTTTAGGTCACACACATAGGTAAGTAATATGTGGCTATTTGGAGGACTAAGCCTAATATTTTACTCTGGGCATGCAACACCCCAACTCCCTACAATCATTAAAGTTTCATCAACCAGTCAGCCTTGTAGAATATTTAATGTAGATGAGGCTTTTGGAAGGTGACTTCAGTTAATACCACTCTGTGAAAAACTGAAGTCTCATCTGAATAGTCAAGAGTTAGCTTTGAGTTAGGCCTAATGGTACATACCTATAATCCCAATAGTTGGTTGTACCGAAATTTTAATCCAGCAACATGGCTGCTCTGGCAAGGGATCACATGTAAATATTTTCTAGGTTTGTGAGATGTGGCTAGAATGACATACCTTTAATGGGCCTGGCTAGAATACAGACATGCTTTTAGTACACACCTTTGATCCCAGTAAAGTTAGTTTGTAGAAGAAAGCAGCCATGTTTGAAAGTGACTTCTAGTTGATGGGCAGACAAAGTGATGAATCTGAGAAAGATTTCACAGAATGAATCAGAAATAGGATATGCCCAGTTCTCATGAGAACAGACAGACTTAAGAGCAGGGCAGAGTGAGTCATGAGGGAGTCCAGTTCAGTGAGCTCAGATCTGTTTAGTGCAGTTCAATGAGGTTCAGTTCAATGCAGCTGGGTTCAGTTGAATTTGTGCCATTCCATTCTGTTCAGTTCATGCAGTCAGTGAAGTTCAGTTCGTGGAACTCAGAGGTGGCTTTTCCAAGCAGAGCAATTCAGTGAGGAGCCAAATTGAATCAGTCAGCATGGAGAAGAGTTTGAGCCAGAGCAGCTGAGTCGAACCAGCCAGCCAGAGTTCAGAAAGAACTAAAAAGGGTTTAGCTTATTCAGCAGTAAGCTGAGATAACAATCACATCAGGTGAATAAAAGTTACTGTTGGGGTCCAGG
Source organism: Mus minutoides (assembly GCA_902729485.2). NCBI lineage: Eukaryota > Metazoa > Chordata > Mammalia > Rodentia > Muridae > Mus > Mus minutoides. The sequence goes on from LR749493.1 coordinate 3,289,359, forward strand.
AATCCCCAGACAAACCACTCAGCCACCAATCTCAGTCAAATGGGGATGATTTATTGAACACCACACCCCAAGACTGATCTATTCAGGGCCTTGTTCCTGGCTGGGAAGCTGAACGATGATCCTACAGGGCTTAGGGATCCAGTCAGGATTTAGGGGCAGGGGATTTCCTTAGGAACATGTCTTTGTACATTTATCCTGTTCCCATTGATTGGGGTATTCAACTGTGGCAGGGGACTTGCCTTGTCTAACATTCATGTCTTAACTTGCCAACCAGGATATCAGTTACCCACATACATATCTCTTTCTGCCAAGTAGAATGTCAGTTCCCAGAGAGGTCTTGGAACTTAAACTTTACTCGACCCCTACTCAAAATGGAAGTCTTATTCCAAATAGTTTCTTATATTGGTGCAGGTGTGTCTTATATTGGAGTCCATCCCAGGGGCAGCCTATAAAAGCAAATACCATAAAAGCTCATACACAGGTGCAGGAAGTGCTGGTGGGTGGTTGGTTTGGGTCCAAGCTTATTGTGGGTAACTATACAAAGCAGTTCTACTGACTTGTATTGTGATTGGGTTCCAAGGGCACAGAACAGAACAGAATATATAATCAAACTGGGCATGAGAAAGTTTCCTAATAACAGCAGAAACAACATATGAGAAAATGTCCTTATATTCCATCTAGGCCTTAATATTTTACCTAGGCCTTAAGAGTTACTTTTACAGTTGGTAAAAGAAGAATTAGTATCAGTTCAAAGATAGGATAACTCTGAGAAGGCTAGAAGTATTTCTTTTCCCTTGGTCATGGTTCTATAATAAATGACTACTGAGCCTCCCCATCTGAAGGTGCTTTGTAGGGGGTGTAGCACAGTGTGTTTATCAGAGCATAGCAGTAGGGCTGGCTCTTATTCAAAGACATTCAGCTTCTGTCCTCATGTAGGGATCCCAGATCTGTGATTGGCTTAGTAGATGAGGGAAGAATGACTAGAAGTCCGCCAAGTACCTAGTCAGCATCTATATGGCATAGAATAATTCCCTGGGAATTGAACTTCATAGCCAACAACTGCAGTATTTTTTTTTTCCTTCGAGGTAGGGTTTCTCTGTATAGCCCTGGCTGCCCTGGAACTCACTCTGTAGACCAGGCTGGCCTCGAACTCAGAAATCCGCCTGCGTCTGCCTCCCCAGTGCTGGGATTAAAGGTGTGCACCACCACGCCCGGCAACAACTGCAGTCTTAAAAGGGGAGCAGTCTCTTGTTACCATCCTATGCCTGAGCTTTATTATATTCATTTTGCCCACTTTAGCTCTAATACTTAAGTGTTATCCTCTAGAACAGTGGTCTCAACCTTCCTAAATGCCGCAACTCATTAATACAGTTCCTCATGTTGAGCTTGTAAGACCTCAACTCAGTGTTTCCCAGACCTGTTTCTCCTACCTGGCAGCCTGAGCAGCAGATGACCACTGAGTGACCCGCCCAGGCACCTGACTCATTGTGAAAGGAACCAGGAATGTTTGCTAAAGATAGCCTGTAACTCTTACGTTAAAGATAAACTGAAACTCATCATCCCCTTAAGAAGTTTGCTCAGCTTCCCCATTTCTTGTGGAATGTTTGCCAAGGATAGCCTATGACCCTGCCAGAGACGAGCTATAAATCATTTACAAGCTCCTCCATCCCCTGTGAAATGTTTCTCAAAGACAGCTCTGCCAGAGATGAGCTGTAATTCCTCATCCCCAGTCTAATGACTCAGCCTCCCCTTTCTTTGCAGTTTCTTCCCTTAAATACCCCTCTCCCAGCTACTCTGGCGCCAAGGTCCTCTATCCCTGTGGGGTGCACAGGGTGCTTGACTTTGGGCCCAAGAGCTCTTGAAATAAAAATCCTCTTGCTGTTTGCATCAAGACCGTTCTCGTGAGTGATTTGGGGTGTCGCCTCTCCTGAGTCAGAACATGGGGGAGTCCTCACATTATGAGTCTTTCAAGCTGACCCCCAACCACAACCTTATTTTCATTGCTACTTCATAACTGTAATTTTGCTACCGTCATCAGAAATCAAGTCTACCCATCTGGGGCCAAGTTAAGGCGCTATGCACCAAGGGAGAAGTTATTCTACAAATAACACAGAGCCCTATGTCACTTGAGAATCTCTTTGTGACAATGCATCTGCTTTGGCCTGTGCATCCACAGCGAGTGCCTATGAGCACATGTATTGGACTTATGTTCCTCATCCTCCTTTGCTTCAGCTTGTAGTTTGGATGGCTTGAGCTCCTGTTAACTTTATGAATGACTGTGCTTCTGATTGGACAATGGGACTGTAAGAGACTCGTTTATTTATCTGAAAACAGGGCTGCAATTAATTTTTCCTTAGGATTTGAATCACTTCCTATTTGCAAAGGACATCATAACATTTAAATTCCTTTTTTGTTTTGTTTTGTTTTGTTTTTTACATTTAAAGTCCTATTGCAAGGCAAATATGGGCTTATGTTCTACAAGATACAAGAAGTAGGGGGTCTCTTTTCAAGCTATTCTCTAGATTTTTCTGATCATTATAATAATGTAATAGTACTGGGCATCCTTTGGATCCCTGTTGTGGGTGACTGAGCATTATACACAATACTTTCACTGTCCTACTATTATTCATTACTCATGTATCAAGTGACAATTAAATTTAACTACAACTCAAATCAAAACAACTCTGGATATTCTGCTATTTAAAAAATATTTTAAATGGGGGGGGTATTGGAACATGGTCCAAAAATGGAGTTGTGTGAGGAGAATTCTGAGTGCTTGTGAGAAAACTCCTGCCTCCACCTCCAGAGTGCCGGGTTTAAGGGCATGCATGGCCACACTTGGCTTGAGATCTAACAATTCTTTTTTGCAGGGGTTGAGACAGGGTTTCTCTGTGTAACCTTGGCTGTCCCGGAACTTGTTCTACAGACCAGACTGGCTTCAAACTCACAGAGATACGCATGCATTTGCCTCTGCAATTGTACCACCAGAGCTCAGCTGAGAGCTAACAATTCCTCTGAGAGTAGGGGCACTGAGGAGTGGGGGTTGGCTCTGAGAAGAATCAGCATTTCTTTTAAGGATGCTCCAGTGGAACTCATTAAAGAGGTAGATTAGTACCTGTAGAAGGGATAAAGGACTACTTAAATTTGCAAGAAAGGTTCATGGGACTATAGGGATTAATTTTTTCTCAGCCTCATCTGTTTATGCCAAATATTTCCAGCCAACACATTAGGGTCTTATTCTTTCCCCAGGTGTACCTTTAACTTGGCCTAAGAGTTCTGGCAAATCTGTTCCTTTAATTGATGCAGCGCCTCTGTAACATTTATAATCGGTCCCTGAGCATGATCTTCAGGTATATCTGTTCTGTGGCTCTCAAGACTACTTCAATGCTGGCATGGATACACTCTGATTTTCTGCTGTATTCTGAGTTATACATTCAAGCCTTCCAATTTCTCCTCTTTCCTATGGAAGCTCTCCAGGCTTATTAGAAAGAGTTGGCCATAACTGCATCCTTTGCAATCGTCATCATCATAGATATTAGGTGGTCTGGCCACTTGAATTTGCAAAGCTTTACCTAAAATTGCATTAGATTTCAAACCACCGTGGGTGATAATTCAAGTAATCACCATCAGTGCATGCCCCATTATGAGAATCCCATTGCTCGTTAGCAAAAAGCTCCTTGCAGATTGCATGCTTTAGGAAGGAGAAATTGAAACTGCATAAGCAGTGCGAAGGATTTGGGGGTAAGTGAAACCCACAAAAGAAAGGAGGAAGCTCTAGGGTTGGATAAAGACAGAAAAGCAATTCCTAACTTTGAACATTTAGGACAACTCACTGTCCCTGTCTCTCAAGGCAGACGGGCACAATGCAATTAACTTTCACAGACAGTTAAGTTGGTGTCGCCTCAGTCACTGGTACATTATCAAGAGCACAGAGCAGGATGGTGGTGATGGTGGTGGTGGATATCTTTGATCCCAGCACTTAGGAGGCAGAGACAGGTGGATCTCTGGGATCAAGGCCAGCCTGGTCTACAGAGCGAGTGTGAGTTCCAGAACAGCCAGGGCTACACAGAGAAACCTTGTCTCAACAAACAAACAAACAAACAAACAAAACAATAACAAGAGTTCGGTGTTGGTCTTTGTTATTGGTTTCTTGGGGATGCAACAGCAGCTAAATCACCCATAAAAAAGTGAAACATCGGGCTGGAGAGATGGCTCAGCGGTTAAGAGCACTGACTGCTCTTCCAAAGGTCCTGAGTTCAATTCCCAGCAACCACATGGTGGCTCACAACCATCCGTAAGGAGATCTGGCGCCCCCTTCTGGAGTGTCTGAAGACAGCTACAGTGTACTTACATAAAATAAATAAATCTTTAAAAAAAAAAAAGTGAAACCTCAGGGCTGGAGAGATGACTCAGCAGCTAGTCAGATGTACTGCTTCTTGGACAGGACTTATGTCTGGTTCCCAGTGCCCTTAACCACCTGTAATTCCAGCTCCAGAGGATATGGTGCTCTCTTCTGGCTTCAGGCATTCACATACAAGTTCACACACATCCACAGACATAAAAATAAAAATAAATCTTAGAATAGAATGGGGTACGGTGGAGGATAGAGTAGGTGAGACAGCTACCATATTTCCTCCTGGAAAAGATACTGAGAAGAAAGCTGGGGAAGTGTTGACTAGAAAAAGAAAGCCAAGGTGTCACAATCCCCTGGAGGGCTTGTTAAAACAGCAGCTGCTAGACCCAATTCCCAAGGCTTCTGGCTTAGGAGTTCTGGGTGGGGCTTAGATAATTTGCATTTCTAACAAGTTCCCAGATGATGCTGATGCTGCTTGCCTGGAGACCTTGTTTTGAGAATCACCAACTTAAGTGTAAGAAATGGTTCGACACTGAGGTACTCAGCAACTGAGATCACAATCATCTAGGTCAATGTATAGCCTAGATCCACAGCCTCATAGGATGAGACAGACAAACGGACACAGAATGTCATGAAATCAGAGTGGAGGATAAGGATGGGAGAGTGACAGAGCTTGTTGTGTTAAAGATGACAGTCAAGGCTGGCAGCTCTATGAAGAAACCATTGCACAGAGACCATAATGAACAGAGAACAGAACTACCAATTGTGAGAGTTTATATTAATATTTCCTCTAAAAGTTTTCCATGTTGGAGATTTAACAGATTTTAACAGATTTAAGAGTGGTGAATTACTAGAGGAATTCAACCAATGGGTTCGTTACAGTTTGGAATTCCTTTGCCTTCTTTATTACCCAAGTCATGGCCTATGATAGTAATTGATTTAAAAGGATGCGTTTTTACTATTCCCTTGCATGAGCAGGATAGGGAAAGGTTTGCTTTCACTGTGCCTACTTACAATAATGTTCAATCTGTAAAAAGGTATCAGCGGAAAGTTCTTCCACAGGAAATGAAAAGCTGGATGAAAATGAAATGAAAGGGATATAGTTATAGCCAACTCTGATAACCCTGCAAAGCTTACACCGAAAAGAGGACAAATTGAAAGGCTCAGATGTATAATTCAGAATACAGATTAGAACTGAGCAGGAGAGGTCTCCTGAAAATCTTGGCCACTGACCCGAAAAGCACTTATTTTATTGAAAATACCCCTGCTTATAATTTCTTGCTACATACGGCGCAATTAATGACTTAAAACATGTAGTGACAGTTCTAAGAATTCTAGAATCAGGGTTTCCTTAACACAACATAGAAATATTATAAGAATGTGCAGCCGGGCGTGGTGGTGCACGCCTTTAATCCCAGCACTCGGGAGGCAGAGGCAGGCGGATTTCTGAGTTCGAGGCCAGCCTGGTCTACAAAGTGAGTTCCAGGACAGCCAGGGCTAGACAGAGAAACCCTGTCTCAAAAAAACAAAACAAAACAAAAAAAAAACAACAAAAAAAAAAAAAAAAAAAAAAAAAAAAAGAATGTGCTTTTGTTTTTAATCCTGCAGGGATGTGGGGCTGCCTCAGACTGCCCATGGCAGCTGAGCATGATTTGCCTCCTTGTCTAGAAGTATGGTTTTGACAGCCACAGATAATTTCTGTGATTATGTGATATTTGGAATTCCAGGAACTTTCAGAGGGTACATCAATTCAAGGGCCCCGAGAGGCAGAGTGTGTGTGATGGTTGGTCATTTTAGGAGGTTGGTTGAGGTTTGTTAATAGCCATGGTCAAGGAATAAACAAAAGGAAAGAAATTAGATTCAGGGATTTTCTTCCCAAGTGCGTTTTCCTAAGCCCCCTCTCCCTCTACTGTTGTTTCTCACTTGTCTAATGTTAGGGGGGGAGACCATGGGGAGAAAAGATGGGAAAGAGAAGAATACACAAGGTAGCAAAGACCAGCTGCATAGTAATATTTTAATGCACAATGGAAGAGTATTACAAGAAGGAAGAGAAGAGAAGAAAGAAAAGAGAAGAATATGATATGTTTCTGGAACAATTCAAAACCAAGAAGTGTTTCTTGTCTCTGGTTTTTTTTTTTTTTTTTTTTTTTTAGACAGGTTTTCTCTGTATAGCCCTGGCTGTCCTGGAACTCACTTTGTAGACCAGGCTGGCCTCGAACTCAGAAATCCACCTGCCTTTGCCTCCCGAGTGCTGAGATTAATGGCATGCACCACCATGCCCGGCTTATCTCTGTTTTTACATTTACTTGTTTGGGGAGATGAAGAGTGTATGTGGACCAGCTTGTGGCAGGCACAGAATAACACTGAGGAGCTGGCTCTCTCTCCATCCACCACATGAGCTCCAAGGACTGAACTCAGGCTGTCAGACTTGGTGGCAAGCACCTTTACCTTCTGAGCCACCTCTCTGCCATTAAGAATTGTTTTGTAGTCGGGCGTGGTGGCGCATGCCTTTAATCCCAGCACTCGGGAGGCAGAGGCAGGCGGATTTCTGAGTTCGAGGCCAGCCTGGTCTACAGAGTGAGTTCCAGGACAGCCAGGGCTAGACAGAGAAACCCTGTCTTGAAAAACCAAAAAAAAAAAAAAAAAAAAAAAAAATTTTTTTTTTTTTTTTTTTTTTTTTTTTTTTTTTTTTTTTTTTGAGACAGGGTCTTATGTAACCCGGGTTTTCCTTAAATTAGTTACTATAAGGTTGGGCTTGAACTCTGGGTTCTCCCGTTTCTGCCTCCAGACTGCTGGGATCATGGGTGTGTGCCACCACACTCATTTCCAAACCAAGAAGTTGATATTTTTGTGTTCTTTCTTTCCCAGGACAATAAGTTTCCGTTATTTTCTACAACATGAATAAGGTCATACAGCACATCTTCAACTTGCATTTTCCCTTGATGATAGATCCCAAGTATTCATGGGATTACATTTGAGATCTGCCTTGTTTATAAAGAATGCAGGGGCCTGGTGGTGGTGGCGCACACCTTTAATCCCAGCACTCGGGAGGCAGAGGCAGGCGGATTTCTGAGTTCGAGGCCAGCCTGGTCTACAAAGTGAGTTCCAGGACAGCCAGGGCTATACAGAGAAAACCTGTCTCAATAAACCGAAAAAAAAAGAGAGAGAAAGAAAGAAAGAAAAAAAGAATGCAGGGTATTTTCTTCTATAAAATGCACAGGGATTTATTTCAGAAAAAATCAGTAGTTTTCATATGAACAGTTTAATTGTTTCCAGTTCTGTTGTTATTATTGTCGTTGTTATTGCTTTGGTTTGTTTTTTTGTGGTTTTATTTTTAAAGACAGGGTTTCTCTGTGTAGGTCTAGTTGTCCTGGAACTCAGAGATCTGTCCCCCTCTGCTTCCTGACTACTGGGACTAAAAGTGTATAGAACCAACCCTGGCTTAAGGACCCCAAATGTCCTTTTATTTTCTTAAAGATTTGTTTATTTATTTTATGTATATGAGTACACTGTAGCTGTACAGATGGTTGTGAGCCTTCATGTGGTTGTTGGGAATTGAATTTTTAGGACCTCTGCTTGCTCTGGTCAGCAGCTCAGCCCCTGCTCACTCTTGCCAAAAGATTGATTGACTGATTGATTGATTACATACATGGTATGTAATTGATAAATACATGGTATCTGTCTTCAGACACATCAGAAGAGGGCATCAGATCTCATTACAGATTGTTGTGAGCCACCATGTGGTTGCTGGGATTTGAACTCAGGACCTTGGAAGAGCAGTCAGTGCTCTTACCCACTGAGCCATCTCACCAGCTCCCAAATGTCCTTAATGAGGATGCACACTTTGTGTGCAAATGTACTTCAGCATGCATGCCTGTGTGCACTAAAATGTGCTGTGTTAGGTACCCAGTTATATGTTGAAAACACAATAGTAAGGGCTGGAGAGATGGCTCAGCCATTAAGATCACTGTCTGGCCAGGAGTGGTGGCGCACACCTTTAATCCCAGCACTCAGGAGGAAGAGGCAGGCAGATTTCTGAGTTCGAGGCCAGCCTGGTCTACAAAGAGAGTGAGTTCTGAAAGAAAATAATATACGAGGCCTATGGTTTAAACAGCAGTTGCTGAAGAAGACTTGCCAGAGACAGGTACAGGCAAGTAAACAAAGTTGTTGATTCACTCCGGTACTGACCGGTTGTAGAGATAAAAAGGTATGCAAAGAGAGTAAAGGGCCATTTGGCCTGGCCTCTGCTGATGTTTGAACTAGCCGATCATGTGAAACCGCGCCAATTCCCCTATTCCCCCCCCCCCCCCCCGCGGGATAGCTGCTACCTGGGGGCTCTTGCTGATGTTTGAACTAGCTGATCGTGTGAAACCGCGCATCCCCTACCCCAATCTTCCCAACCCCCAACCCCAACCCCATTCACTATATAAACTTATAGTTTGCGAGCCTCAGGGTCGACTCTTCTACCTCTTGCATGGGGAGTGTGTCGGCCCCGCAGAGCTCCATGAAATAAACACCTCATGTACATTGCATCAAGACGGTCTTTTGTGATTCTTCGGGTGCGCGAACTCCTGAGACTCGAGTAGGAGGTCCCCTCTGTGGACCTTACAAGTTCCAGGACAGCCAGGGCACACAGAGAAACCCTGTCTCGAAAAACCAAAAAACAAACAAACAACAACAACAAAAAAACACTGTCTGCTCTTCCAGAAGTTCTGAGTTCAATTCCCAGCAACCACATGGTGGCTCACAGCCATCTGTAATGGGAACCGATGCCCTCTTCTGGTGTGTCTGAAGACAGCTACAGTGTACTCCTATACATTAAATAAATAAGGGAAGGAAGGAAGGAAGGAAGGAAGGAAGGAAGGAAGGAAGGAAGGAAGAAAGAAAGAAAACACAATAGTAAACAAAATAGACACTGTTCCTTTTCTCATGGACTGTGTGAGTAGGAGGTAAAAATCATAGAGTAGACAAAATGATGAGCAGAGGGAATTCTATCAAGGTGTGTGAGACATTCTTGTTCAGCTGACTCAGTGCTCCCTCCCAGGCCCATTTGGCCCACTAGCTCCTTTCTGGCTTGAGTTGTTTGTTTGTTTGTTTGTTTTTGTTTTTCAAGACAGGCTTTCTCTGTATAGCCCTGGCCGTGTAAAAAAAGACAATTAAAATTCAGAATCTGTGCTGGAAAGCCTGATGAGTTACAGGTGTAGGGCAAAGTAGGAACATGCCTACATAAAAGCTGTTAACTCATCAGTTGACGCCTCTTTGCCTTCTTTGTCTTCCTTATATGGTTTGGTTTAAGATTAGCCAGATGCTGCTGTGCCCCAGATGAACCCCCACGCCCCCGCCTTTCAGAGTGCTGACACCTGCACGTACTGATTGCTGATGAATAAGCTGCTGATGTTTAGATTGATTAATCATGTGTAACCTCGCCAATTTCTACCCTTCCCCCGACCCTTCCCCTAGCTTTCAAGCCTCGAGGTCGATTCCTCTGTCTCTCTGCGCCAGACTCTAGTGGGGAGATTCCCTCTGGGTCTTACAGCTGTCCTGGAACTCACTTTGTAGACCAGGCTGGCCTCGAACTCAGAAATTCGCCTGCCTCTGCCTCCCGAGTGCTGGGATTAAAGGCGTGCACCACCACGCCGGGCTCCTGGCTTGAGTTTTGGCTAATGAGACTTTAGTGGATTGTAGTAGACATTATAATGTATGCCCCCTAAAATGTCCGTGTCCTCATCCTGAGAGTCCGTGAATACATTAGATTGCATGCTAAAAGAAAACTAAGGTAGCAAAGACAATGAAAGCAGAATATCAGGGTCCTTCCTTAAGTGTGGAAGCTGGAGGGCTGCCAACTCAGAAAAGAACACATGCTCGCAGTGAGGGTCTCAGAGTGTAACTCAGTAGTAAAGGACTTGCATAAAGTACTGAGTTCCATTCTTTGTAGAAAATGAGCACACAGATGTGTATGCACGCGCGCGCGTGTCCGCACACACGCGCGCGCGCGTGTGTGTGTGCGCACACACACACACACACACAGGAGGGGGGTTATCATAGTCATATACTCACTGGCTGTAAAAATGAAAGAACTATCAGCCAAACATTTTACTCCTCAAGATGAAGAAATTTCCTTTTGGGAGAAAGGCCAAGAAGTCTGCAAATCCACCGTCCCTGACATTGTTGAGCTGTGAAACAAGTGTCCGCAGCACCCACCCGCAAGGCTTCCAGTGAGAAAAGAAGCCCTTATTCTGACGAAAGCATCTCTAAGCCATAAGGCAAAGGCTTATGTGAGAGACTGTTACAGAGACTCGACATAGGCATCAAAGGTCTATGTACATAAAGCGGAATTTGTCTTTCTTTCCCTTCTGCCTTACTCCCATCCATTTGAGGCACAGGTTTCCCACCATGCAGAATTTTTAGGGACCGTACTGTCAAACTTACTAGCTCAAAATCTAAAGAGGAAATATTTGAGGGGCTGGCGAGATGGCTCAGTGGTTAAGAGTGCCGACTGCTCTTCCGAAGGTCCAGAGTTCAAATCCCAGCAACCACATGGTGGCTCACAACCATCCGTAATGAAATCTGATGCCCTCTCCTGAAGTATCTGAGGACAGCTACATTGTACTTACAAATAATAAATAAATAAATCTTAAAAAAAAAAAAGAGGAAATATTTGATCTCTAAGGAGGAAACGTTCCATCTCCATGCCTTTGGCACCATTTCGCAGACACCTGTTACCCCAGCCTCCACCAAAAAGGGAGGGAGATAAAGATACATCAAGAAAAGGTTCTGGGCTATCACTCACCTACAGGCGGCTCTTTGGTGTTGCTCCTCCCTCTGTGCCCTAGGCATCCACTGTTTCTGTACTAAAAGTTTCTTACTACAAGCCCTCATGCCTCACGGCCTGAGGACTTTCTGTCCACAAAAATCTGTTTGATCAAAAGATAAGGTGGGCCAACGAAATGTCAAGATATTGAGGGCACCAGGAGCAACCCTTAATCAATGATGACTATCTTTATTATTTCTTTTTAAATTCACTGCTGTGACAAAGTGCTTAGGTGAACGACTTGTATTTTGGCTCGGGATCTTCGAGGCTTGGTCCATAGTTGGGTGTTTCTATTATTTATGGGTTATGAAGCAGAGCATTATGGTGGGGAAGCTGGAACGAACAACCCTGGTCACTCATAGTAACCAATCAGAGAGGGGGAGGGGAGGAACTAGGGACAAGATACAGCTTTCTAAGATAACATCATTTTAGCGACTCATCTTCTCCAATGAGACTGACTTTGCCTGCTAGTATTTCCAGAGCTTTCCAGAGCTGCACTGCCTACAGGAGACCAAGCCCTCAACACCAGTGCCTGTGAGGAAAATAATCACATGAATGGAGGGAGGCTACTTCAGCTTTCTCTGTCTTAGGTGGGAATTCTAAGGCCTATTCTATCTGGTTAGTCTTCCTGAGATCCCAGTGGGGTTGAGTGCCACTTGTCCATAGCATAACCTATTCATTAAGCAGCTGTATCATTTTTCCCCCTTTGTCTCACTTCCCACCATTGTTGCCTGGAATTACCTACTAGATAAAACTCCTGCCCTCAGATTCTCACCTCAGGGTGTGTTTCAGTCAAAGTAAGACAGTTGGATCAGAAGTGATCCTTTCAAGTAGACCCTCAAGGTAGAGAAGCCAGAAAGAATCTGTACCTATGGTTTTGAAATTTTTGTCACAATGAAAGAACGAACTAGCTGGGCATGGCGGCACACGCCTTTAGTCCCAGCAGAGGAGGCAGAGGCAGGTGGATTTCTGAGTTCGAGGCCAGCCTGGTCTACAAAGTGAGTTCCAGGACAGCCAGGGCTATACAGAGAAACCCTGTCTCGAAAAACCAAAAAAAAAAAAAAAAAAAAAAAAAAAAGAAAAGAAAGAAAGAAAGAAAGAAAGAAAGAAAGAAAGAAAGAACTGTAAGAGGAAACACAGGAAAAGATTGGGAAGTTTTATTACAAAGTATACACTCACAATGACTATAACCTTCTCAAGACTCACAGATTTTGTCTTGGAGGAATGTGTACTAAATCTGTGGGATTTTGAACAAAGTTAGGAAGGGATTTTGTTTAATTTTATTTTCATTTGTTTTTAAGGTTCATTTTTATTTATGTATATATATATATATATATATATATATGTGTTTGTGTGTGTGTGTGTGTGTGTGTGTGTATCTTTCTCCCTCTTCCCCTACCATGTGTATATGTGTGCATACATACACTGTGCGTATATATGCAGATAGCAAATAGGTGCAGAGGCCAGAAGAAGGTATCAAATCTCCTGAAACTAGAGATACAGACAGTTGTGAGCTTCTGAATGGATGCTGGGAAATCATACTCACACTCTTTCAAAGAGCAGCACATGCTCTTTAACCACTAAGCTATCTTTCCAGCCCCCAAATGAAACCTTTAAAATTATCCACAGTTGATTTGTAGAACTCTATGTCTCTGAATTTATAGAGATAAGAAGACAAAAGGCTGGAGGTGGCTCTTAGGAGGCTGGAAGAATGTAAGGATAGGTGGATGATGCTCACATTGGAACATTTTCCCATGACTTAGAATTTAATATCCTAGCAAGACTTCTGGAGTTAGGCCCACTCTACCACTTGAATGAAGTGTTGAAGTTTGGATGAAAACAATCAAAATTGGGGTTTCTGAACTCTACCAGCATCAAAACATTAACCCAGATATAGAATAATTGTAAGTTTTCATTTGCTGATATTGTCAGCTTTGTTTAAAATGGTACAGAAGTGAAGACATTGGGGAAGTAACACTGTTTAGTCGCAAATTTGGGGAGTAGATAAAATACAAAATAATTGTTAATAAAGCCAAATGGAGTGCTCACTTTAGCAACACATAAAAATTTGGAGGAATATAGTTATTAGCATGCCTATGTACAAAAAATGTCATGCACATCTATAAAACACTTCATCTGTTTAAGAATGAAGAAAAGAAGCTTCTGAAGTAAACTGTAGCATAGCTGACATGTACACCTCATAGAGAACATATGTTCTTCTGAGCAGCCCACGGCACCTTCTCTAAAATAAACCCACAGTATAGGCCACAAAGCAAGTCTTGTAAAATACTAAAAAAAAAAAATAGTTTATACTGTTTTATGAGAACATGGTGAAAATAAACTACAAATAGTGGGAGACAGTACAGAAATTAGAGAAATATTGGAGACTGACTGATTGAACTTCTCAATTGATTACCCCATCCCAAGTGATCATCCCTGAAATCATATACATATAAGCAACAGTGAATGGACACATCAGGCTACGTTATCTATTTGTGTATTTATATGTGTGCAACAATATTAGTCAAGGAAGAAAATGTTATGAATTAGAAAGGAAATGAAGGAGATGTGGGAAGGGTAGCAAGGAGTGAACAAGGGGGAAGGGAAGGGACAGATGACGCTATTACATTTTAAATAGAATTTCAAAAAATGTAAAAAGTCCCTCAACAAACAAACCTTGGATCAATGCACTCACAAATTCTGTAAAGAAGCACTGACATCAATATACCACAAACTGTCCCCAAAAAATAAGAATGAAAAGAAAAACCATACCACTCATCTGTCTTAATACTCTAGCTAAAAAGAAAGGAAAGGGTACAAATAGGGAAGGAAGGAGCCCAAGTATCACTAGTTGCAGACATGATTCTGTAATTGAAACACCACGGAGATTCTACAGAAAAGCTGCACCTCATACTTTCAATAAAGAAGGATACAAAATCAACATACAAAAATCCATAGCCTGTCTGTATACCAGCAATAAACTTGCTAAAAATAGAAATCAGAAAAAACAAACAAACAAACTGGGTACAGTGGCTCATGCCTGTGATCCCAACAGGCAGGAAGATCTGGATGCCACGGATACCCTCCTGTACATAGCAAACTTGAGGGCAGCCTGATCTACATGTGACTGCCTCAAACAAATAACAAATCATGGGAAAATCTCTTTCATAAATCTTTAAAAAATATATTATGTACATGGGTTGGAGAGATGGCTCAGCAGTTAAGAACTGGTTCCCAGTACCCATATGGCAACTCACCACAGTTTAAGATATCTGCTGCCCTCTTCTGGACTCTGTAGGCACTACAGCCACATAGTGGACAGACAAATGACAACTACTGGTAAGGTTGAGGAGAAAGAGGAACATTTATACATTCATTGGAATGTAAACTGACGTACCCACCATGAAAATCATACTACATTGATACATGTACATCGATATTTATCGTTGGAATATTTGAAATAAGCAGAAAGTGAACTAGCCTAAGTGTCTATCATTAAATAAAGAAAACATGGTACAAATACACAATGCGGGTTTTTACTCATAAAGAAAAATGAAGTGCCATTTGCAGATAAATAGGTAACTGGAAATACATATGCTAAGTGAAATAATTCAGACCCAAAGAGGCAAATACTTCCTGTTTTCTCTCATACAAAGAATCTAGATTTAAACATATATGAAGCTAGGTGTATATGAGTCATGGAAGTACAAAATAGGTCCTGAGAATAAAAAGTTCCCATGGGAGGAGGATAGAGGAAAAAGAGAAAGAACGTGAAAACAGGAAGTGCGACTGTGCAAAGGGAAAAAAAAGGTATGTGGGGAAAGGTATTGGAGCAAAGTTAGGAATAAGAACAAAGTTCACAAACGGTAGCTATGGGCTGCTGAGATGACTCACTAGGTTAAAATGCTTGCCTGTGAGCCTGGTGACCTAAGCTTGATTCCCAGAACCCACACTGAGAAAGGACACAAATGACTCCTGTAAGTTTTCCTGACCACATTTAACCACATTTGCAGTGGCATACTTGTGCCCCACTCCTGTACACATAAAATAAATAAGTATAATTTTAAAATCTGCAAATATGGGCTGTAGAGATGGCTCAGCGGTTAAGAACACTGACTGCTCTCCCGAAGGTCCTGAGTTCGAATCCCAGCAACCACATGGTGGCTCACAACCATCCTTAATGAGATCTGACGTCCTCTTCTGGTGTGTCTGAAGACAGCTACAGTATACTTACATATAACAATAAATAAATCTTTTAAAAATTAATAAAATTTGTAAATATAAATCATTCTGAAATCTATGAGAATCCAGGTTTTTTTTTTTTTTAATTCTAGCATAAAATAGGAGTTCTAAAAATCCTAGGGGGATGGATGGCCCAGCAGTTGAACACACTTGCTGCTGTCCAGAGGACCAGAATTCAGTCCCCGGTACACATGTCAAGCAGCTCATAACCATCTGTAACTTCACTTCCAGGAGATTTGATAACCTCTTTTTTTTTTTTAAAGATTTATTTTATTTATTATATGTAAGTACACTGTAGCTGTCCTCAGACACTCCAGAAGAGGAAGCCAGATCTCGTTACTGATGGTTGTGAGCCACCATGTGGTTGCTGGGATTTGAACTTATCACCTTTGGAAGAGCAGTCGGGTGCTCTTACCCGCTGAGTCATCTCACCAGCCCCCTGATAACCTCTTCTGATCTCCAAGTGCACCCACACTCACATTCACAGAGACACATATGCATAATTAAAAATAAAATAATTGCTGGTGGGATTGCAATCTGGTATAACCACTCTGGAAATCAGTCTGGCAGTTCCTCAGAAAACTGGACATAGTACTACCTGAGGACTGATCTATACCACTCCTGGGTATATACCCAGAAGATGCTCCAACTTGTAATAAGGACCCATGCTCCACTATGTTCATAGCAGCCTTATTTATAATAGGCAGAAGCTGGAAAGAACCCAGATGTCCTTCAACAGAAGAATGGATACAGAAAATATGGTACATTTACACAACAGAGTACTACTCAGCTATTAAAAATGATGAATTCATGAAGTTCTTAGGCAAATGGATGGATCTGGAGGATATCATCCTGAGTGAGGTAATTCAATCACAAAAGAACACACATGGGATGCACTCACTGATAAGTAGATATTAGGGAAAAAAGCTCAGAATACCCATGATATAACTCAGACTATATGAAGCTCAAGAGGAAGAAAGACCAAATTGTGGATGCTTCAGCCCTACTTAGAAGGGGGAATAAAGGGGCTGGTGAGATGGCTCAGCTGGTAAGAGCACCCGACTGCTCTTCCGAAGGTGATAAGTTCAAATCCCGGCATCCACATGGTGGCTCACAATCATCCGTAACCAGATCTGGCGCCCTCTTCTGGAGTGTCTGAAGACAGCTACAGTGTACTTACATATAATAAATAAAATAAATCTTTAAAAAAAAAAAAAGAAGGGGGAAGAAAACAATCACGGGAGGTAGAGGGAGGGAGGAACTTGGGAGGGAGAGAGGAGGGTGAGGGAAAAGGGGCAGGATCAGGTATGGAAGGAGAGGGAAGAGATGTACAGAGGGTCAGGAAATTGAACAGAGGTGTGTAGCAATGGGGGATGGGGAACTGGGGATAGTCACTAGAAAGTCCCGGATACCAGAAAAGCAATAGTCTCCTAGGATCCAGTGGGGATGAGATTAGCTGAAATATCCTACAAAGGGGAAAGAGAACCTGTAGAGACCATATCCAGAGGTTAAGCAAGGCTCCAAGATGGAGGATGGGGCCCCCCACTCATCTCCAAATTTTTAACCCAGCATTGCTCCTGTCTAAAGGAAATACGGGGACGGGGACAAAGTGCTGAGCAGAAACTGAAGGACAGATCACCCAGAGACTGCTCTCCCTGGGGATCCATCCCATAATCAAACACTAAACTATTGAGAATGCCAAGAAGTGCTTGCTGAGAGGAGCCTGATATAGCTGTCTCCTGAGAGGCTCTGCCAGAGCCAATGCTTTTAGCCAAACATTGGAGAGAGCACAGGGTCCCCAATGGAGGAGTTAGGGAAAGGACTGAAGGAGCTGAAGGGGTTTGCCACCTCATAGGAAGAACAACAATATCAACCAACCAGATCCCCCAGAGCTCCCAGGGACTAAACCACCAACCTAAGAGGAAACATGGAGGGACCCATGGCTCCAGCTGCATATGTAGCAGAGGATGGCCTTATCTGGCATCAGTGGGAGGGGAGGCCCTTGGTCCTGTGAAGAAGACTTGATGCCCCAGTGTAGGGGAATGCCAGGGCAGGGAGGTGGGAGTGGTGGGTGAGGGAACACCCTCATAGAAGCAGGGGGAGGGGGCAGGGGAATGGAATAGGGGGTTTGCCAGAGGGGAAACCGGGAAAGGTGATAACATTTGAAATGTAAATTAAAAAAACAAAAAACAAAAAACAAAGCTCTGGCTGCTCTTCCATAGGTTCTAAGTACAATTTCCAGCAACCATATGGTGGCTCAAAACCACCAATAATGGTATCTGATGCCCTCTTCTGTCATGCAGGTATCCATGCAAATAGAGCACACATATGCATAGAATAGATAAATAAATCTTTAAAAAAAAAGAAAGAAAGGAAGGAAGGAAGGAAGGAAGGAAGAAAGAAAGAAAGAAAGAAAGAAAGAAAGAAAGAAAGAAAGAAAGAAAGAAAGAGAGAGAAAGAAGTCGCTAAGCTAGCTAGTATCATTGTCATAGAGGTCCAGAACATGGGGACATCTGTGAACTTTCCCTGCTTGATTTAGACTCAGGCAAATGAGTGTTGAAATAGTCAGGACTGCTCAGTGAGTTGAGCAGCTGGAGCTCTCTGGGCCTCCTGAGGCTCTCCATTCTCAGGAGTACCATTACAGGTCGTCAAATTCTGTTCATGGGCTCAGCTCAGTGCATCCCTCCCCAAATACTGTTCTGGTTTTAATTAGCATATAAAATCATGGGTTTTATTATGGTACTCTCATACATACTTGGGTTCTGTGGTGCCTCTCCCTGTCCCTCTTCTCCCCACCACCCACACAGAGTAACCCTTACCTCTGCTTTCAGGTCCCTTGCCCTTAGTGCTGGTTGCACGCCTTTAAGCCCAGCACTCAGGTGGCACAGGCAGACAGATAACCTGGGAGTCTGAAGCCAGCCTGATCAACACAAAAAGTGCCAATTCCACCAGGGCTACATAGTGAGACCGTGTCTAAGAAAAGCAAAACAAAACCCAAATATGAAAAGTTAAAAAAATATATTGCCTTTAATTCTGGAAGACCTCAATCTAACAGAGCAGGGTTTTTTATTTTTTTTAAAAAAAAAGTAGCCCCTTTAAGACTTCATTTTGTCACAATTGCCTACCTTGTTTAGAGGCAATTCAAGGAAGGTTGGTATCAAAATAGTTTCATTTAAAGGCCTCATGCTGGCAGGCAGCCCTCTGAACATTACTTGGTTTTGCTTAATATATCATTTGACAGCCCAGAAAAATCCACTCTGCAGATTCATGCACATATATTCCACTTGCAAAACCACTTTACAAAGTGCATATAGACAAAAAAAAAAAAAAAAAAAAAGGTAGATGTTTTAGTAGGCTGAATTTACCTTTTTAAATGTAGCTTTTGCTTTGGGGCTTCTGGTAGTGTGTGTGTGTGTATGTGTGTGTGTGTGTGCGTGTGTGTGTGTGTGTGTGTGTGTGTCTCACTATCTCACTGGATGAAGTGCAAGCAGCTGTTAGAGCTACCTGCTGTTACTTCCTCCAGGGTCCATCTCAGTGTTTTGAGCTGAGGTCATCCTCTCAGGATGCTCAAGGCAAAAGATAAAATGCTAGGAGGTGCTGGGGTCTGACATTTTCTGTTCAATGCACAGCTCATCTGAGGGGCAGTAATTGCTTCCCAATTCCCTGATGAGGCAGCTGAGCCATGCAGGTGTGTGGTGTACTCTCACCACACGCCCTGCCCCTGTTTTTACAGGTTGTTTCTCTAAAACCAGTCTGTGCCCTTAACCTCTTCAATGTATTTCCCAGAGAAGCCAACCAGTGACAGGTTATCTCTTTGGGTTATTTCAGCTTTATCTTTCATTAATTGCCTATTTGTCTTTTATTTTGATAAGTTGTGGGTTATGTGCTCTTAGCAGATGCCGGTGTTTGCATGTTTTAGAAATTGTTTTTAACGATAAAAGCATTTACAGTAATGGGCTATTACATGCTGTGAACTTGAATGCTTTTAGGCCAGTCTCATTCTTTCCAAGTCTCCACAAGCCGTGACTCCCAAACTGTACATCAAAAGCATTCAGCAGTGCTGGGACGATAGTTCAGTTGGTAAAGCGCTTGCCTAGCATGCAGAAAGCCCTGGGTTCAATATCCAGCATCATAGACACTGAGTGTGGTGTTCAGACTAATCCCAGAGCTAGGATGACAGAAGCAAAGGGGTTAGAAGTTCAAGGTCATCATCCAGGGCTACATAGCCTATGGTAGGCCAACCTGACGACAAGAGACCCTGTCTCCAGCAGAACCGTGAAAATTACTTGAGGTAAAGTGAGGCATAAACTGATTAGTGTGTTGGCCTTTGAATTCTACTTTTTTTTTTTTTTTTTTTTTTTTTTACTTCATAAGACTTAACTGCTAAAACTTGGAATGTGACTCCAGTGGTATGGTATGTGTGTAACCTCTATATGACCCTGGTTTCAATTTCTAGTGTTCCAAAACAAGAAAAGAAAAGAAGAGAAGAGAAGAGAAAAGACATGGTGACTTAACATTCTGGACTTGTGATTTCAGAGGAGTTTTAGGCATTTAGGCACAGCCTGATTTGCTTCAAAAGACTATAAGCAATGTATCCACTGGGAGTCTTTCATAGACAAGTAAGCAAGCAGCTATGACCTCAGTGCAAGACTCATCTGGGAAGGACCTAATTTACATGGTTGTTGGAAGGCTTCTGTTCCTTGCCAGGTGGCCCTCTACAACAGTCCCCACACAAACAGAGGCAGACAGAGAGGCAAGCAAATAAGCTGTCTCTCATGTTCCAGGCTTCTCAGTTTTACTAGTCCGAACACACACACACACACACACACACACACACACACACACTAAAAGAAGATGGAAAGGTGTGTTTGTTCATTCTTTGAAAGAAGGTAGCCCTGGCTGTCCTGGAACTCACCTTGTAGACCAGGCTGGCCTCAAACTCAGAGATCTGCCTGCCTCTGCTTCCCAAGTGCTGGGACATACTGGCATGGGCCAGTATGCGTGGCTTTGAAAGATTTTCATAAGACCATGAATGCCAGTAGTTGAGGAATCATTAGAAAAAAAAAGTTCCAAAATGAGGGTTTTTGTTTTGTTTTGTTTTGTTTTGCTTAATTTGAAATGGAAAATGCACATCTAATCTGTACCTTTGATGTGGGAAGACACAGCTCTAGTCTTGGCCATACCTTCTGCTGGAAGCCTATATAAGGTCATGGAAGAAGGAAGTTTTTACTCTTAGCCTGTGCTTGCTTTTGCCTTGTTATCAAGTCCATTACTTTACTGGCATTAGAATCCATGAAGAAAAATTCTTTGGAATTCTGGCATATACTGAAGATCAGTTGAGACATCTAGCCTTGTGTCCTGAACCACTAATGGATGCTTGGACCTTCTATTCATAGGTAGCCACTGTTGGCTTAGCTGGACACTGCCTGCATATAATATGTGTGTACCAGATGCATGCCCAGTGTTCACAGAGGCCTGGAGAGGGACTTGCATCCTCTAAGACTGGTGTTAAGATGTTTGTTAGGCATCATATGAATGCAGGGAACTGCATCTGGGTCCTCTGGAAGAGCAGTGAGTGCTCTTAACCTCTGAGCTATCTCTTTCTAGCCCCCGTACTTTTTACATTTAAGAGTGTGTGTGTGTGTGTTCTGAGAACACACCCTTGAGGACTCACATAACTTTTCTGTTGCATCATTTGACTGCTTTGTATGTGACACATACAAATACACACATGCTATGTGCCAGGCTGTTTTCTAAATGTTTTACAAATATTGTTTAATCAGTTAATATTTTACTCTGCCTCATCCTGTAGTGCTAAATCAATAGAAGCCACTTTTCTAGTTGTTCAAGTTAGTCTTTTTTTATCTAGTTGATACATCTGGAATGAGTCATTTCCCTCTGCTGGGTCATGACTTGGACTTCTTGCAGGTGGGTCTGATTATTAGGGTTCCATATACAGTAATTAACCAGTAAATAGTAGAAGACTTAGCAGCGTTAGTTCACAAGTTGATGAAAAGCCATTATCCCTCTGCTGAAACATAAGAAGGAATTGTCTTTGCCTCAGGTTCCTCAGAGCTAAGTGACAATCTCTTCAAATCAGAGTGGCTGAAAACAACTCTGGGGGCTGGTGAGATGGCTCAGCCGGTTAGAGCACCCGACTGCTCTTCCGAAGGTGATGAGTTCAAATCCCAGCAACCACATGGTGGCTTACAACCACCCATAACAAGATCTGACGCCCTCCTCTGGTGCGTCTGAAGTCAGCTACAGCGTACTTATGAAGAATAATAAGAAATGAATCCTTGGACTGGAGAGACCAACCGGAGCAAGTGAGGCTGTCTGGCGAGCTGAGCCGAATGGGGACGGCCAAAGCAAGCAGGGACGGCCGGAGCTAGCAGGGCCGGAGCGAGTGGGGCCGAACGGGAATGGCTGGAACGAGCGGGGCCAACCGGAGCAAGCGGAACCGATCAGAGCGAGCCGGGCCGGCTGGAACGAGCGGGGGCCGTACGGGGGCGGCCGGGAGCTAGTGGGGGTGGCTGGAGCGAGCAGAGCCGGCGGGAGCGAGCGGGGTTGACCGGAACAAGGCAAAAAAAAAAAAAAAGAAAGAAAACAACTCTGGCCAGCCATCGAGTATCCTTTCAGGCCCATCGTACTTGTCAGAATCAGACAGGCACCCTACGACCTCAGGAAATCTGGTAAGTAGGTCTATATTCCACACAAAGGAGGATTTTCTTGAAGAACCACAGAATGACGCCCATCATCCTAAGTACCAATAGGTATGCTGTATTCTCTATACCATCCCAGGGCTCTCTCCAAGCACTGAACAAACGGGAGAGTTTGGTCACTTGAGTAAAGGTTGCCTAAGTGTCTCACACAAAAGCAGAAATTGTCATGAGCTGACATCATGGCTACACACGTCATTGGCTGGACACTCCTCACATCTGTATTCCATCCCTATAAGTGCAGTCTTATACGCACCTTCCAGGCTCCATCATTTATTTCGACTGTGGCATCACTCACAGACAGGATTCAGTGAGAGGATGTGTGGGTCATGTGTTCAAGCTACTGTTGTGCCAGGGAAATGTTAGTGATCCCCAATAAACAGACAGGAGCTGATCTGACGCAACTCACAGCAGTGTCTTTATTCTATTCAAGCTAGCTCGCTCCCCCACCCCTACCCCAATGCATCACCGTCACGCAGGATGGTTTTCGTGGGGGCAAGCTCCGAATGCTTATCAGGGCAAGGCTTTATAGTAAGCAGCAAGCAGGGAGTACATGTGCAAGCATCTAGTTAGAAAGCAACTGTGGCCTTTAACATACTTGTCTGGTCCTGGGAGTCATATCATAAACTTAATTTCTGCTCCCTTCTGCATTGGTGGTCGTTAGGCAGGAGTGGGGTTGTAACCTGGAGGTGCAGGTTTATTGGGGGGAATAACCTGGAGACACTGATCTTACTGAGGGTGTAACTTGGAAATGCTGGTCTTGTTGGGGATTAGTCTAGAGACTTGAGCTAGGCTCAGGTTTTGTTGTGGGGGCAACTTGGAAACTAATGCTTGGTACCAGCGGGTTAGTTTACCTGAGTTCAAAGTTAGATCAGGTTCTCTAAAATGGAGTCTAAACTTAAAAGATTTGGCATCTCACTACTATCTTCTCAAATTTGAGGATAAAATTCCTGTTTTCCCTTTAAATACTATAGAGACCTTGCTTTAGTGTTAATTTGAAAAAAAAAAGAATGCAGGAAAATCTAACAGCCGTCAAGTTTCTGAGAGTTAGAAATGATCAGATTCTTAATGACTAATGAGTTCCCTACAGCATGATTGGCAGTCTGAAAGATTGGGGTCAGACAGGTAAGGACATGAAGAAAGAGTCAGGAGTGGGTGCGCAATCATTCAAGGAATCCCGAGTAAGAACTGGGATGGGTTCCAGATACAGGCTTCTAAACTCAGAATATACTACAATAATCCAGAGCCAATATTTTTTTAAATGGTTTTATCTTTGTGTGTCTGTGTTTGTGCCTGTGTGGGTGCATGTTGGCAGAACAGAACATCAGCTACTTTGAACCTGAAGTTACAGGTGGTTGAGAGCCTTCCACCTGGGTCCTCTAAAATTATGGTCCTCTGTAAAAGCTCCAAGTTTTCTTAACCACTGAGTAATCAATACAGACCTCTACCTCTGTGTGTGTGTGTGTGTGTGTGTGTGTGAGAGAGAGAGAAAGAGAGAGAGAGAGAGAGAGAGAGAGAGAGAGAGAGAGAATATTTGATCACAGTGTTAACCCTGAAGTTGTACTATTTACTGAGAAAAAAAAGCCTGTTTCTAGCTGTGGTGTGGCTCAGTCTTTAGCACTTATCTTTAAACCCTCTGGCAGCAATACAGACTTGCCTTTAGTACACACCTTTAATCCAAAACAGTGAAGGCAAAGTTAGTTTGAAGAAGCAAGTACCCATGTTTGAAAGTGATGTATTATTGAGAGGCAGACAAAATGATGAATCAGTGAAATATTTGACAGAATAGGATATGCCCAAAGAGGAAAGGGAAAGCTCTTAAGAGATCAGGAGAGAGAGAGAGAGAGAGAGAGAGAGAGAGAGAGAGAGAGAGAGAGATGGGGGGAAGAAAGGGAGAGGGAGGGGAGCAGGAGAGAGAGAGAGAGAGAGAGAGAGAGAGAGAGAGAGAGAGAGAGAGTTTGAGGCCAGGCAGAGCAACTCAGGAGAGGCCAAGAGAAGCTAGAATGAACCAGTCAGCTTGGAGAGGAGTTTGAGCCAGAACAGCTGAGTTGAGTCAGCCAGCCAGAGTTCAGAGAGAACTAGGGAGAGTCTGAAAACATTCTAAGTCTAGCTAAGATTGTACCGAGACTGGGCCGAGGTTAGCAGACTGAGGCAGTAAGCCTTGGAGACAACAATACAGCCGGGCGTGGTGGCACACGCCTTTAATCCCAGTACTCGGGAGGCAGAGGTGGGCGGATTTCTGAGTTCGAGGCCAGCCTGGTCTACAGAGTGAGTTCCAGGACACACAGAGAAACCCTGTCTCAAAAAACCAAAAGAAAAAAAAAAGAAAAACAAGAAAGGAGACAACAATACAGGAGAATAAAAGTTCCTTTTACATGTGTGTATGGCGTACATGCATGGAGGGCGTGTGTGGAGGCCATAGGAGGCTATCATTGTATACTTTACTCCTTTAAGACAGAGTCACTTTTTTTTTTTTTTTTTGGTTTTTCGAGGCAGGGTTTCTCTGTGTAGCCCTGGAGATTAGACCCAGGCCAGTCGCCAGCAAGCTCTTATGAACCTCCTGTCTCTGTTTCTGAAAGAACTGGGGTTAAGGGCATTCATGACTGCTCCTGGTTTTTTTGTTTGTTGTTTGTCTTTGTTTTACTGTTGGGACTGGAGAAACAGACTCAGGTCCTTATGCTAGTGCAGAAAGTGCCCTTGTCTACTGAGGCATCTATCCAGCTTCCACAGTCTATCTATTAATGATACAAATGCCATACAGATACTGCCTTCATCAGCTAGTAAAAGGCTAGCAAAGGGGTGGAACACCTCCACTACTTCATCTATTAAAAAGTCAAACCAATCCGTAGCTCCATTGAGATCTATCATTAACATCACCAGTGTAAGTGTTGTTCCAGCTTTCAGTGCACGGAGCAAAAGTACCTATTGAGTCCAAAGCCATCATTATAGAATTACTTAGTTTACTAGGAACCAGTCTTAGTAGAATCATAACTTACGTTCATACCAGAATTTAACATTGCATGAGGAACCATCAGCTAAGAAGTTCTGTAGCCCTATACCAGGATGAGATTATAGACACAACTCTTCTTAGGCAGCCACACGATATCACGTTCTCTTGGATGATACCACTTCTCCTGGTATAGATACTACCAAGTAACCTCAGAAGACTTTTATGGCCACCAAATACTAAACATATAAGAGAGAGGCCTTGCTTGCCCTGATGAGAGCCTGTATGTATCATAGCTTGCTCCACCAAGGGACAGACCTGTCAATATTTTGAATCTTTGCCAATCCAATAGTTCAAAGAAAGTGTTTTGCTTTTTGTGTCATTAGTTATTAGTAATGTTTAGTGTCTTTCATACAGTTATTAGCTATTATATGTTTGTCTATCTTTTATCCATTTTGGTAATTGGTTGGTTATTGGTTCACAAGGGTTTTTTTTTTTTCTTTAGACAAATGTTGTTCTATCATCTGTAGTGCAAATATTTATGTCCATTGGTGTTTTTTTTTACTTTTATCTCTGCCATTTTACATTGTGTGGGTTTACTTTTCCCTTGTGTGCAGTTGAATTTGTGTATTTTGCCTTTCAAGTTTCTGGCTTTGTGTTACGTTTACAAATGCCACACTACTTTTTTCCTTTTGATAATACCTTTATGTTTCCATTAATTAAATCCTAAAGGTGTTTGAATTAATTCCAGAGTAAGAAATGAGGTAGAAAAGCATCCCCATTTTTCCAAAATATCAGACAATTTTATTGGATAATTTTATACTTTCACTATTGGTTTCAAAATGCTACCTTTACCAACATCTAAATTATGATATGTATTAAGTTTATTTATTTTATCATACATTAATTGAATATGATTACAATTTCTACTTACCTACTGTTTGTTTTAAAGTATAGTAGCAGTAGACTTACTTTGCTGTATGTGTGAGGGTGCATGAGTATGCACTTGTGTGTAGAAGCCAGATGTCAACCCTGATGTCAGCGACATAAACCACCCACTTCAATTTTCTGAGACAGGATATTTCATTGGATATCCTTTTGCCTCTGCTTCTCCAATACTGATTACAAACATGTGCAACCATGCCTGGGGACACTGGGAGTCGCACTGGGGTCTACATGCTTGCAAGCAGTTTACTGACTGAGTTCTGACTCTAGCTCCTAGTCTTTTTTTAAAATTTATTTATTTATTATATGTAAGTAGGTACACTGTAGCTGTCTTCAGACACCCCAGAAGAGGGCATCAGCTCTCCTTAAGAATGGTTGTGAGCCACCATGTGGTTGCTGGGATTTGAACTCAGGACTTTTGGAAGAGTAGTCAGTGCTCTTAACCGCCGAGCCATCTCACCAACCCCACTCCTAGGCTTCTTTGTATTAAATTTGTTTGTTTATTTATTTATTTATTTATTTGCAAACTGTAAGAGGAATTTTATTCCAAGAGCACTCTGGGACCCACAGTGTACACCATGCAGGGTTGAAGGACCATGGGTCCCATGTAGCTGGGTAAGGGGGTATTAAATTTGTTTTAATAAACACCCTAGATACATATATGAGCTTAGATAAAACATTAAAGTAATTCAGACTACACAAACAAGTAGATTGGAGGTTTTAAAACAAGAATTTCAATAACTTTATGAATCAATGTGGGGCTAACATCTTTGCAAAATTTGGTCCTTGACTGTTGCTTTGAGTTAACTTTAGTTTCCTTTATACAGATGCTGCTCTCTGTCCTTTCTTCACTGAATTTTATTTTATGTTAGTTGGTTTTTTTTCATTAATGTCACAAATGCCTGAGATAACTACCTTTAAGTGACACTTGTCTAGGGCCCCATAGAGCAAAACAGAGAAAGCAGAAAGGTTTATTTTGGTCCATAGTTTTAGCGAGATTTGGGGTCCATTTGGTCTTGGTTTGGTTTTTTTGGGTCGGAATCCCCTACAGTCTGGCTGGATCTTGGACTTCTTCCTGGCCTTGAGATTCTGATCCTCCCCAAGGGCTAGGACTGCAGAGTGCACACTGACATTGGACATTTCAGTCCAAGGTCAGTTCCATTGTTTATGTGCCTGTGGCAAGAAACATATGGTAGAAGAAGCTGCAGCGCTCAGGACAGCTAGAGAGTGAAAAGGGAGGAAAGGAATGGGGTCCTTCCATCCTATTGATGGGCACGTTCTCAATAAGCAGAAGGCTCATCCTCTAAGCACAAACTCTTACTGTGTTTTGCACCTCCCAATAGCAGCAAGTTGAGTGAGAAGCTTTTAAAATGGAAACTTTTGAGAAACATTTTAGATTCAAAAGTTAGGTCCAATACTCCAAAAATATTCTGGGCCATGGTCACTTTTATCAGGCTCTAGAATAAACTGTTTCTCATTGCTTTTGAATTGAAATCTATGTGTGTGTGGGTGTTTGTTTTATGGTGTTTTGATATTGCTCATGGGGGAAGAAAATCAAAATGTTGAGTATTTTCTGTCATATGGGGAAATTAGATTTAATTTCCCCCTCCCTCCCTCCTTCCTTCTCTCCCTCCCTCCCTCCCTCCCTCCCTCCTTCCTTCCCTCCCTCCCTCCCTCCCTCCCATCCTCCCTCCCTCTACCTCTCTCTTTCTTTCTCTCTTTCTCTCTCTCTCTGTGTATGTGTGTGTGTGCACACACGTGAGTTATGAAAGCAGGAGAGGGCTGGAGAGATGGCTCGGTACTTAAGACTGCTCTTTCAGAGGTCCTGAGTTCAATTCCCAGCAACCACATGGTGGCTCACAACCATCTGTAATGGGATCCAGTGCTCTTTTCTGGTGTGTCTGAAGACATCATGACAGTGTACCCACATACATAAAATAAATAAATCTTTAAAAAACAAAAACAAAGAAAATTAGCAGGAGAACTGTTTACAAGGACTCAGGGAAGCAGCAAGAGGTGGGGGAGCAGAGACAAGGAAGGGTAGTAGCGGGGCTAATAGATGCACATTTCAATGTATATAATTACAAAAATGTTGCCATAGTTGGAGGCATCTTTTGTTATAAGTGAAAAAAGTTTTACAGGAATAAAGTGGGATATGCTGTCTTACATAAGGTGGTCAGGAAAGCTCGTCTGATGACAGGTGAGAGTGAAGAGACCCCCATGTGGGGAGACCCTTATCCAGTCCCCGGAGAGCACGTCCCCCAGGAAGACACCAGAGCCGAACTTGATGCAAACAGCAGGAGGTTTATTCTAAGCTAGCAAGCTAGGGTGAGACTCATATTCCACACAGGGATAGAGGAGTCTGAACCCGATTCTAATTTTCTTAGCATTTTTAAGGGCTAAAACCACAAGTTTGGGGAGGGGGTACTGGGAGGGAGTAGAAAATATTTTGAAGGTCACGGTGAACTGTTGGGCGGCTGTCCAGGACATCTGTGACCAAACTGTTTTTGAAAAGGGGAGATAAATCAGACTGTTTTCAGAAAAGGGAAGACAAACATGTTTTCCTCAGAAATAGACGGGGCAGGGTGGTATCGGGTAAAAGTTCAGGTTCCCATAAGAAAATTGTCTTTAAGTGC
>LR749493.1:3318112-3341723 GCA_902729485.2 Mus minutoides
GAGTTGAGCCGAAACATGGAGTTGGACAACCCAGCTTGAAAGTATCTTAGTAAAGAACATGCAAGCTAGGGAGAGAGAAACCCTGAAGCACAAGCATACTTGGCCCATTTGAGGCACAGCCAGCAGCTAGCTGACTGCAGTCTTTGTGATAAGATCTGAATTGTAACCAGGGAATCAGTTATGTAAGTCTTAGATGGCCACAAAATTCATTTTTATTGGGTTCAAAAGCCCCAGGGGTGGAGGGAGGGACAAACAGAAGAGTGAAATGTTTGATTTATTGTTAGATAGGATTATACTCACTTGCCCTGTGATGGTGGTTGCGCATGCCTTTAATCCCAGCTGAAGTAGATAGATCTCTGAGTTTGAGGCTTGCCTGGTCTACAGAGCTGAGTTCTAGTACAGCCAGGACTACACAGAACCCTGTCTCAAAAAAAAAAAAAAAACCCAAAACAACAACAACAAATCAAAAGATTATGTTCACTTTTCTGGGAACAACAACTTGTGGTAAGAACACAGAGCTGTGACTGGAACCTGTCTATACAGAGGGAGGCACTTACCAAACTTAAGGCGTTTGTTATGAGAGCACCACACCAGAAATATAGGGGGAGAGAACTGTGTCTTTCTATGGTGTCAGAATTTACTGAATAACAATAAATTCACTAAGGTCAGAAGTTCCAATGACAACAGTTTGCCAAGTACTTCTGCCTCCTTTAGGAATTTGGCTGAGACAAGTTCTTTTATTCTAATTTTAATTACTAAATAAGAAGTAAGGGGCTGCAGAGAAGGGGCAGTTAAGAGCATGCATCATTCTTCCAGAGGAACAGTGTCCAATTCCTGCCATTCACATCTGGTGATTCACACCTCCTGCATTTCTAACTCCAGTAGATCCAACTTCTTTGGTAACCACAGACACATACACTCACATACACATATTCCCAGACAACACACACATACATGTATATACAAAAAGTTTTACAAATGATATTTTTTTGTTTTTTTCCAAGACAGGGTTTTTTCTGTATAGCCCTGGTTGTCCTGGAACTCACTTTGTAGATCAGGCTGGCCTCGAATTTAGAAATCCACCTGCCTCTGCCTCCCAAGTGCTGGGATTAAAGGCGTGTGCCACCACGCCCAGCTTGCAAATGATTTTTAAGAGAGTAAGTAATAAACATGAACTCTTATACCATTTTTTAAAGAGTAGATATTTCTGATATATGCATATATGTGTTTACAACATGAATACTGAGAGGTTGTAACAACCTTCCAGAGGGTTCAGCGGTACACTGATATGTTAATAGACTCTGGAAGGAGCTGCAACTGGGGTCCATAGCAGGGTGGAGTTGAGCTGTGAGGGGGATAGCAGAGATTAGGTTCAGGTCCTGACAATAGGTAGACAAACAGTCAATTGAGTAGACCAAGTGTCTCACACACACACACACACACACACACACACACAGAGAGAACACACACACACACAGAAAGAGAGAGAGAGAGAGAGAGAGAGAGAGAGAATACAGTGATACAGACAGATAATTCCAACACTTGGGGATCAAGGGTAATATGGTTAGTGCATGTCTGAACTAGCCTGGGCTATGTAGTGAGTTCCAGGCCCATTAAGATTCTAAAACTCTGATGCAAAAATACAACTCACAACTCCAAGGATATAAGAGTTTACACTGGAGCCAAGTATGAATGACCATGACCCAGGAGCCCAGACTTAAGTTATTCCAAATAATGTGTTCCAGTGTAGTAACAGTTTCATCAAGTTTTATAGTAATAGAACAAAGACAACCATAAATCAAGATACTTTAAATACAAGGGTGGAAAAATCAGGTAGTCCAGTTACAGCAGAACAGGGCAATTTGTAATAGGCTGCAGATGTTCTCTGGTGGAATTTTTAGCCTTTGGGTTCCTGGAAGCTAGGGAGTCTCTATACTCCCAAATGTATTTATGTACTAGTCACACAGAAGTAAGGTCACACACATAGGTAGGCAATAGCTAGTTAGAGGACTAAAATAGTCCAAGATAATTTTGATTCCCAACCTGTAACATTCCCACTCTCAATCATCCTTATAGAATGCTTAATACAAGCATAGCTTTTTTAAAAATTATTTTTGAGATTGTATTTTAATTCCACGCCTGCTTTCCTTTTTCTTCCTCCAAGTCCTCCCCTAGTCCTCTTCAAATTCGTGGCCTCTTGTTCATCAATTGTTATTGCAGATATACATGTGTTTATATATACATATATATCCCCAAATATAATCTGTTGAGTTCATATAATGTTACATGTATGTATGTTTTCAAGGTTGACCATTTGGCACTGGACAACCAATTGCTTTGCTCTCCTACTCCGTTTTGTTCAGTTGCCTGTAGATCTTTATGTATGGTTGAGGCCTTGTAGACTCCACCCCCCACTCCCAACCCCATGCATCTTAGCATGCTCCTTTGTGTGCTTCTTGTTTGGCACATGTTCACGCTGTCATGTTGGTGAGACTTTAGGGGCATAGCTTTTGATGTCACTAAGACACAGTCTCACAGCAAATTCCCTGATCCTCTGGCTCTTACAATCTTTCTCTCCCCTCCTTAGCAATGTTCCCTGGGCCTTGGGTGTGACAGCATTTTTGTAAATGTATCCATTAGGACTGGGTTTCATAACTCTTCATTTGATTGTGTTCTTCTGTGGTCTCCATCTGGTAGGAACATGACTTTTTTTTTTTTTTTTCTGGGAACTTCGGTGGTTCACAATAGTGAGATCTTACCACACAAGAGAAAAGAAAAGTACATTATAAGGAAGTGACTGCCCACCTACAATTGTATTCCACTGAAATATATTTGAAAAAATAAAATGAATACAGTTTCCCATGACAGCATTTGCTATTTGTCAGTGAACAAAGTTTTAAACACCTTTCTTAAGGCCTAAGGAAGATAATCCCAGGCAGAAGCTCAGATTAGAGCAGGAATGAAGAACAAAGAAAGTGGTAACTATGTGGATTCCAAAGAGATACAGATACTCTAGTAACACAATGGTACTAGGTCTCCCCAACCTGTCCCCACCCCCACCAGTGTTCTTGACCATGCTTATAGATTGACATGGAGTGAGGATAACCAAAATTCATTATGTAAATTTATGAAAGTATTAAACAATTTGTTTTTTTAAAGATTTTATTTATTTATTATATGTAAGTACACTGTAGCTGTCTTCAGACACCCCAGAAGAGGGCATCAGATGGATGGTTGTGAGCCACCATGTGGTTGCTGGGATTTGAACTCGGGACCTTTGGAAGAACAGTTGGAGCTCTTAACCACTAAGCCATCTCTCCAGCCCAAACAATTTTTTTTTTTTTTTTTTTTTAGGAAGAGCCTCACCATGCCTGGAACTCACCGGAATGGTTTTGAACCCACAGAGATCTGCCTGCTTCTTCCTTCTGAGTGCTGGGATTAAGGTAGTATGCTACCACGCCTAAGACAGTGTGGTTTAGGCTGGTCTTGACCTTGTGAGCTTCCTGCCTTTGCCTCTTCAGATAACAGTGTGCTAACACAACTAGTAAAAAAAATAATTTTTTTTTGAGATAAGGTGTGGCTCTGCCAATGGTTGTCCTGGAACTGGCTATGTAGAACATACTGGCTTAGAATTCACAGAGATCTACATGCTTCTGCCTTGTGAAAGGTGAGATTAAAGGCATGTGCCACAACAAACCCCAAAGTTATTAAACAATGTATGTTAGTGAGTTATAGTAGTTGATAAATTTCTTTATCTCTCAGGAATTAAACCTGAGGTCTCATATAAGCTAAGAAAAATCTGTACCATTGATCTACTCAGCCCCTATTCCACAAATAATTTTAAAAACTTAACCATCCAAGACCAGAAGGAAGACAGTAAACATGGAACAGGTGGCATAAACAGATAACTAGTACATTTAAAAGAACAACTAATGTGTACCAAATTATATCAACTGTAATTTTACTAAATGCATCAATAAAAAAACTGGTGTAGACTTCATACACTCATACATGTGTAGGTACACACACAGTTGCATGCTTCAATAAGAAATGTATCTAATGAAAGAAAGACAGACAGACAGACAGAAAGAAAGAAAGAAAGAAAGAAAGAAAGAAAGAAAGAAAGAAAGAAGTGTATGTATTAGAAAAATATAATTCAGCGGGGCGTGGTGGCGATGCCTTTAATCCCAGCACCTGAGAGGCAGAGGCAGGTGGATTTCTGAGTTCGAGGCCAGCCTGGTCTACAGAGTGAGTTCCAGGACAGCCAGGGCTACACAGAGAAACCCTGTCTCAAAAAAAAAAAAAAGAAAGAAAAATATAATTAAAATCTGGGGTTACATGTCTGTTTGCAATTCCAACACTTGTAAGCACGAGAGTCAAGACTTTATGACCATTTTTGGCTACATAGTGAGTTTAAAACAGGTTTTGAATAAACAATGACAACAAAAATGGGGGTGAACATGCGCCATTTAAACAAAAGGAAAGCTCACAGACACAAGTTAATATCACACACAATACATTTGAAATCAATCAAACAAACAAACACATTGCACTTACTCCTGAGACGCCAAACCTACTCCAATCTTGGAACCTGCCTCCATCTTAAAAGAAAAGAAAAAAGGGAAAAAAAAAAGCCCAAGAACTTAGCCTGCAGCTGAACTCAAGCTGCACCCAAGTTATCAGGAAGGATGCCAAGGCTTGTCCTTGGCCAGAGTTATTCTCTAGTATGTCCTAGCAACAGCTAATCAAAGATTAGTCTGATTGTTTCAGATGTGCTTTCAGACTGTTCATGATTGTATCTGGTCTTGCTTCAGAGCCATTCAGTCAGATGCTTGCCAGACTGGACACCCCCTCACTTGCTTCCATTTTCTATAAAACCTTGTACTGATCCAAACTGTCCTGTGGGCCAATGGTGAGTAATCCCAAACTCAAATTTGTAATAAAGAGACTCTAATGTGATTACATGAGAAACAGCTCCTTGGTGATCTTTTGGAGTTCATGAATATTTCGTGGCACAACATTTTGGTTCCTTGGCCAGAAACTCCAAGGCCACCAGGACCCAACCCAGAGGGTCTCAATACTGGTAATGGCTGAGTCTATGAGTGGCTGTCCATGTGTTTATGTAGTCTGTGTCTGTCTATGTGTCTTTGTGATACTGCAATGGTACCACTATAATTCTGTTCTGAATAATTCTGTAATTCTGTTCTGAAGAGGCCTAAAAATCTGTATTTCGTGGCAAGAAACTACTAATGTGGATGTGGAATCCTGCTGCAGTGGACACTCCAGTATGTCTACACACGGAGGCTTGAGAGACCTTCCAGAGCCCCTGGGGGGTACAGTGCCCCTGGTACTAATTTCTGGGAAGGACTGAGGAGACATGGAGCTCCTGCTAAAGGACATGGAGCCCTGCTACATGCTGTCCTGTTTGTTTTCCCTGCTGACTACCTTTCACTACCTTCTTGTAATGTAAGGGTCAGAACATTGCCAAAGGAAGACCACAGACTCAGATAGTATGCAAAAGCAAAGAGCATTTATTCTTCAGAAACAGCTAGCATGCTAGGGGTCACCTAGAATTGACAACAACCACAGAGACATTCGAGTCCCTTTTATAATAGGACTGCTTAGCTGTTTCTGAAATAACAGCAGACTTCTAAAACTTAGGGTGCATTCTAAGGCTTTCCAGAAACCATTAACCGAAGGTCATCAAGAAGATAT
The DNA here is from genome assembly GCA_902729485.2 of Mus minutoides. Classification (NCBI taxonomy): domain Eukaryota; kingdom Metazoa; phylum Chordata; class Mammalia; order Rodentia; family Muridae; genus Mus; species Mus minutoides. Next base: position 3,323,828 of record LR749493.1, read on the forward strand.
ACACCACAGGACCCCAGGTGCAAAAACAGGAATTATTGACTGGGTTTGTCTAAACAAAAAAAAAAATCAAGGATGCCTTAATTAGTCTTAAACTTTTCCATGACCCTGCAAGCCAGTAACAAGTGGTGAAAGTTAAGCTCCTAGTGTTTATGCACATAGGCATTCTCTGTTATAACCTCTTATTCAATTTATGACTGAATTTATGTGCATTCTCGCAGTGAGCTTTTTTTCACCATGTGAACATATGCTCTGTGAGTCTTACAAGTACTGAGAACAAAGGGCAGAGATAAATCCCTCTCCACTTTTCTCCCAGAGACTTCAACTTAGAGAAGTACAATTCCCTGCCAAGGCTTTGCCTAGTCTCCTGCTGCTTTAACCAGGAGGTGCTAAACTAGAGGCTGGAGATTCCAACCCCAGAGGAACTCAGACAGGTGGATTAGCTGCGAGAGCAAGTGGTTTGTGGCCTAATTTCTGGGTGGAGATATAATGGGATATGAAAAATGAATTCCTCATTAACTGTCTATGCTGAGTGCGCTGTTTCTTGTTAAGGGGCCTGAGAGTCCCCAGCTGAGATGCAGGTTTCCTCACCTGTGGCAGGGACAGCACATGGGGCCATGGCTGGCTGAGTGTTCCTAGGTAGCCTAGGTTCTGGGCATTTGTATAGGGCGGTGGCCTGTCTGCGCAGTGCTATCCCAGGCAGCTCTGCGATAGCTTCAGTTCCATGCCCACCATTCTGATTATTTCCTGTCCCTTCCTCAGGAAGGGACAAGTTCCTGAGAGGAAGGCACAAGGTTCCCTTCTTATGTGTGAGCGCCGCCTCCTGGTTGTTTCTTGTTCCTGCGTTTTAGAGAGGAAAGGACAGATTTTTCTTGTGTTTTTTATTTGGCGCTCTTGGCGCTTTGTTGTTGATGGTATTATGGGGCAACTTTCTGACAGACGTTTAACATGGGACAGGCGATTTCAACCCCACTGAGTTGTTCCTTAGACACTTTAGGGATGTTAAAATAAGGGGAGAGAATCTCTCTGTCATTATTAAAAAAGATAAATTAACCACAGTTTGCAGGTCGGAATGACCCACTTTCAACACTGGCTGGCCCCCCAGAGGAATCCTTTAACCTGAGATTGGTCCAAGGGATTGAGAAAATTACTTCCAAATCCAAACTTGGCCACCCAGACCAAATACCTTATGTGGTGATTTGGTGAGACCTCCTAGAGGACCTGCCCCCTTGGCTTAGTGTTTTTCTTCTCAGACAACAGGCAGAAGTTCTTGACCTAGCTACCAAAAAACTCAAGGATACAAAGGAAGAGATACTGGATCATCCATCTCCTTTTACACCATCCCTCCACCCGGGACAGAGTAGAGGAGGTTATCTTTCCACCCTACTCAACCCCTCAGGTGGAACAGCAGCCACCACCACAGGCAGCTCTGCTACAGGCAGCTGCCCCATCACAGGCAGGGGAGTGGGCGACAGCTACAGGAACAGGAAGCCCACAAGGGCTGCCTCCTGAGTTGGAGTCTTTCAACCTGCACTTGCCTGCAGCGGGTCTTGTCAATGACCAAGGAAATCAACCTCATCACTAGCCACTAGCGGCCCTTTGCCACTAGCGACCTTTGTAACTGGAGAACTCAGAACTTCCCCGTTTCAGACAAGCCCCGAGATTTAATTAATCGCTTAGAAACAGTCCTCTTCACTCTCAAGCCCACTTGGGATGGCTGTCAACAGCTTTTGCAGGTTCTCTTCAACACAGAAGAGAGGGAGAGAATCCAGACAGAGGCCAGGAAACTGGCCCCTTGCTCCACAGGTGAACTCATCAATAACCAAATAGCTATTGATGCTGGGTTTCCCGTAACCTGTCCAGATTGGGATTTTAATATTAGTCAGGGAGATGAGAGCCCTGCAGCTTTCTTAGAGAGACTCCTGGACACCCCCATGTACCCAGAATTACCAGAAGCAAAAGCAGTGGTAGGTCTAGCCTTTATTAACCAGGCAGCACCAGATATCAAGAGAAAGCTCCTGAGAGTTAAGAGGTTGGGAGTAAAGAGTCTGAGAGACTTAGTGATGGTGGCAGAGAAAGTGTTTGATGGGAGAGAAAGTGCAAAGAAACAAATGGAGGAAAGACAGATGAAAGGGCAGACCAACAGACTCGTGACCTGGCAAACCTCCTGTTGGCAGCCACAGCCAAACCAGAAGACCGTAGGGCTCCCAAGGATCAAGAATGCCCCCACTTTAGAAAGAACTAATGTGTTTGTTGAAAAGAGGATGGCCACTGGGCTAAGGAATCCCCCCAAGAAGAAGCCTATTTCAACCTTGGCCTTAGAAGATGAAACTAAAAATGAGGTATAAGAGGGATGGGGTTCATATCTCCTCCCTGAGCCCAGGGTAACCCTAAAAGTAGAGGGGAAACCCACCAGTTTCCTTGTAGATAGTGGAGCTCAACATTCTGTCTTGCTGAAGCCTGAAGGCAAAGTCTCTTCAAAGAAATACTAGGTCCAAGGGGCAACAGTAATTAAACAATACTCATAGACTATGAGAAGAACAGGGGACTTAAGAGTGGGCAAGGTAACCCACTCATTTCTTGTTGTACTTGAGTGTCCATACCTCCTCTTGGGGAGAGATTTGTTGACCAAAATGAGGGCACAACTACATTTCTCCCCAGAAAGAGCCAAACTATTAGATTCATCAGAAGGGAAGTTTATTCATGTCCTGACCACCACTCTGACTGAAGAGTACCAGTTACTTGAGCCCCTACCCACATCAGAGGTCTGTATTACTACTTGGCTAGATCACTTCCCCAATATTTGGGGAAAGACAGGAGGAGACAATATAGCTAAACACTGGACCCCAGTTTGGATTGAGCTCAAGCCAGGGGCAGAGCCTGTATAAGTCCAAGAGTACCCCATGCCCCTAAAATGTGGGGACCCTGAGACCATGTCAACAGCCTAGAACACCCCCTCTCCTGCCAATCAAGAAGCCCAGAATTAATGATTATAGACTGGTACAAGACTTAACAGAGGTAAACAAATGGGCTATGGATATCCACCCAACAGTCCCTAATCCCTACAACCTCTTGAGTGCTGTTCCTCCAGAGTGCCATTGGTACACGGTGCTGGATTTAAAGGATGCTTTCTTCAGCTTACCCTTGGCACTCAAGAGCCTTTGAATAGCAGGATCCAGAGCTGGATCAGTGGGTAGCTGACTTCTTAGGTTTCATTAAAACAAACAAACAAACAAACAAACAAACCACTTTGGCTTGTGATTAGGACAGAATTTCCAACACATTCTGAAATGACACTAAAAACACTTCTGCCATTTTGTAATACATACTTATACAGGAGGCAGTTACAGCATGAGAATTATAAAATCAAAGTAACGATCAACTATGAAAAATGTTGAAGATTATCTACATCCTGCCATATCAAATATTCAGCCATGATTTAATTCTTTATGTAAAAAGAATAGGCATATACGGGCATGGTGGCACACGCCTTTAATCCCAGCACTCGGGAGGCAGAGGCAGGCGGATTTCTGAGTTTGAGGCCAGCCTGGTCTACAAAGTGAGTTCCAGGACAGCCAGGGCTATACAGAGAAACCATGTCTTGGAAAAAAAAAGGCATTTTGTTAGTGTGCAATCTTAATTTTGTCTTTAAAAAATAGTAAAATTACACATATAGAAGAGTTTCTTTAGAGTAATTTTTTTTTTGAGCTGAGGCTTCACTGTATCACTCTGGCTGAACTAGAATTCACTATATTAGACCAGTCTGGCCTCAAACTCACAGAGATCAAGCTGTCTCTACCGCCCAGTTCTGATATTAAGGTTGTGTGCCACCATGACAAGCCTAAATAAATTTGTTATCAATAAATGTTTGATGTGTATGAACAGACATCCCTGATGCTGAGTAGAATTTTCTCCAGTGAGAGGAGTCAAGAGTGAATAAAGGGGGGCTGGGGTGAGGGCTCAGTGGGGTGAACAACCTCCAGGATTTGAGTTCAGATACTAACACCAATGTAAAACCCAGACCTATCCCTCATGCATGCTTCTCACTCCAGGACTGCAGGGGGCAGAGACGAAAAGATTACTTTTGTCAGCCTAGCCAAAATGGTTCCAGGTCCAAAAAAAAAAAAAAAAAAAGACATTGCTTCAAAAGAATTACACAGAAAATTATAGAAGATACCCTGAGCTCCTCTGACTTTCATGAGAGCAAAGGTATGCATAGCTTTCTACATATATGTACATACATCCCATACAGATGCACATGCACACACACAAAATAAGCAAAACTTAAAATTTTATTTTATTTGTTTATTTGTGTGTGTGTATGTGTTGCCAGTGTGTATTTGCTCCAAGAGGAGAGAGGTGTCCAGTACTCCTGGAGCTGAAGATACTGGCACTTGTAAGCTGCCTGATGTGGGTGAATTGAGTCCCGGTCCTCTGGAAGTACACTCTTAACTGATGAGCCATCTCTCTAGCTCTTTAAAGCATTTTTAAAATGAACGAATAAAGTTTTAAAACCCTTGATTTAAATAATAGTGTTTTTTTTTAACCACATCACCAAAAGTACTAGTAAGCTGGTTATGGTGGCTGTAATCTTAGCTCTTAGGAGGTAGAGACAGGAGGATCAAGAGTTCAAAGTTGCCGGGCATGGTGGCGCACACCTTTAATCCTAGCACTCTGGAGGCAGAGGCAGGAGGATTTCTGAGTTCGAGGCCAGCCTGGTCTACAAAGTGAGTTCCAGGACAGCCAGGGCTACACAGAGAAACCCTGTCTCAAAAACAAACAAACAAACAAACAAACAAAAAAGAGTTCAAAGTCAGTGTCAGCTACACAGCTCAACCTCAGCCTGTGCTACACAACACTCTGTCTCACAAGGGATTGAGGATGTGTCTTAGTTGGCAAAGTACTTACTATGCATGCATGAAGTCCTAGGTATAAACCCTAGTAGCCACATAAAACATCAGGAGTGGTATTATACATCTGTAATCTTAGCACTAGGGAGGCAGAGATGAGAGGTTCCCTGGAGCTTACTGGCCAGAGACTCTTGACAAGTCAATGAGCTCCAGGTTCAGTGACAGACCCTGTTTCAAGAAATAAGATGGAGCTAGGCAGTGGTGACGCATGCCTTTAATCCCAGCACTTGGGAGGCAGAGGCAGGAGGATTTATGAATTCGAGGCCAGCCTGGTCTACAGAGTGAGTTCCAGGGCAGCCAGGGCTACACAGAGAAACCCTGTCTCAAAGGAAAGAAAGAAAGAGAGAGAGAGAGAGAGAGAGAGAGAGAGAGAGAGAGAGAGAGAGAGAGAAGATTGAGGGTGAAAAAGACACTCAACCAAATGAAAGCAAGGAAGAGAGAAAGAAAGAAGGAAGGAAAAATAGAAGAAAGAAAGAAAAGGCTAGTGAGATGACTGAGTTGTTAAAGGCTCTTGTAACCAATCCTTTCAGTCTAAATTCAATCCCCAGAATCCACATTGTGAAAAAAGAGAACACACACTGGCAAGTTGTCATCTGAGCATACACACACATACACACCACAATGAATGTAACACTTTTTAAGTGAAAAGATAGCCAAGAATTGTGGTGCACACCTATAAAATGACTAAAGCAGAAAAATAATTTGTTAGCGGTAAGGCTGAGCTACAGTGAGATTTAGACCATACTGAATTATATAACAGAATCTCATCTCAAAGATATACTAGTAAAGGAGACAATGAAGAGAAAGCCAACAGGGGGCTGGAGAGATGATGACTCAGTGGTTAAGAATTCAGAGGTCCTGAGTTCCATTCTCAGCAACCACATGGTGACTCACAACCATCTATAATGGGATCTGATGCTCTCTTCTGGCATGTACTATAGATAGATAGATAGATAGATAGATAGATAGATAGATAGATAGATAGATAGATAGATAGATAGCTTTGTGTATAATATATGTAGAACACTCATACATAAATAAAAGTTTTAAGACGAAAAGAAAGCCAACAGAGGGGCTGGAGGGATGGCTCAGCAGTTCAGACCACTGACTGCTCTTCCAGAGGTCCTGAGTTCAATTTCCAGCAACCACATGGTGGCCCACAACCATCTGTAATGAGATCTGATTCCTTCTTCTGGTGTCTGAGGACAGCTACAGTGTACTCACAGACATAAAATAAACAAATCTTTAAAAAAAGAAAGCCAACAGAATGGGGGAAATATTTGCAAATATTATATATGAAATTATATATATGCATAAAGAATATTGAAAATAATCTGGATAAGGTGGAACCATTCTTTAATCCCAGGACTCAGGAGGTAAAAGCAAGAAGGAGAATTACTAAGAAGTCAGAGATAGTCTGGTATACAAAGTAAGACATTGTCAAAAGACCAAAATAAAGAAATAAATATAAATCAACAAAAATGTAAAATGGCCAGGCATGGTGGTACACACCCTTAATCCCAACATTTGGAAGGTATAGATAGATGTATGTCTGTGAATTTGAGGTCAGCTTGGTCTATATGAGCCTCTGTCTCAAAAAAAGTGTATAAATAGCCAATAAGGCTTGAAAAGATGTTCAATAGGAGTAATCATTGAGGAAATACAAATGAAAATGTTAATGGCATATCACCAGGATGGCTACAGTTAAAAATGTGAACATATGGATACTGTCAAACAGTGCTGGTAAGAATGTAAAATGATACAACTACTTTGTGTTGGTTTGGTTTTTAGACATGGTCTCATGTATTTCAGGCCGGCTTCAAAACTCATTATTTAGCCATGTAGGACCTTAGATTCCTGATCCTCATGCTTATACCTCCCCCACTGGTGAGAATACAGGCATGTACCATGACATAGAGTTTATGTGGTACTGGGGAACCACAGTGCTCTCATCCATTTTATACAAGCATGGTACCAACTGAGCCATATCCCTAGTCTCTCATATAAGCACTTGGAAATACCATTTAGCCATTCTTCAAAATGCCAAACATATGGCTCTTAAAAGTCCTACTAATCCTATCTCCAGGTATATTCCCAAGATAAATGAAAACATATGTTCACAAAAAAACTTGTGCACAAATCTTCACGGTGGCATTATTCATAATAGCCAAAATGGTGCTACAGCATATCTCAGTAGTACAGTTTATATGTATGAGGGTCAATCCCCCGTAACAATAAAACAAAGTCCAGGCAGATAATAGCCAAATAGTGGGAAAGGTCCAACATGTCCATTAAGCAATGTACAAGTAAGGAAAATATGAGATATTTATACAATGGAAGAGTACACACTTAAAAAGGGGGTAAAATACTGCTGGTACATACTATGTAGTGCGCAGATAACACTGAAGCAATTGTATCTGAAAACAGTCACAAAAAAAAACACATATATGACTCTATTTATTTGAAATTTCAGACAGGAAATGGGAGAAAAAGAAAGGAGTTCTGTAGAGTGCCATCACTAACAAAACCTGTGCTCACCTACAGTGTGTACTTGGAAGGGAAAAATAGCCGGGCGTGGTGGCGCACGCCTTTAATCCCAGCACTCGGGAGGCAGAGGCAGGTGGATTTCTGAGTTCGAGGCCAGCCTGGTCTACAGAGTGAGTTCCAGGACAGCCAGGGCTAAACAGAGAAACCCTGTCTTAAAAAACCAAAAAACAAAAAAAAAATAGAATAGAATAGAATAGAATAGAATAGAATAGAATAGAATAGAATAGAAAGGGACAAAAGCTTCAACCTTATTGAGGAAAGAAGATAGAAAAAAATATTGACTTACTGGTGGAGTAGCATCACAGCAATGAATCAAATGGCCCTCCTCCTCCTTCTCCTCCTTTGATGAAAAGCTAGGTTCATCAAAGGAATTGTAGCTCATTGTACCAACAGAAGAGGGTGCTCTTGGGCCAGTCAACCAAATAAGGCATCCAAATTCTGGCCCAATAGCATCATTACCACTGATCCAGTAAAACTGGCGATACCCTATCATGATGAGGAAACAAAACAAAACAACAACAACAAGAAGAAGACAAAAATCCTACCCACAGCATCTGTATGAAGGTACACTAAGAGAAAAGCAAGCATCTAAACTTTTTTTTCATTACCTTATTATTCTTAACTTGGGGGTGGGGGTGGGGCAGGGTCTTTCACCTCATGGGTGGAGGTGAGAGGAAAACTAGCCTAAGTCAGTTCTTTCCTTCTGGTATGTAGGACCCAGAGATGACACTCAGGTTTTCGGGCTCAGCAGCAAGCGGTTTTACCCACTGGCCCATCTCCTCGGTCCTAATTGTATATTTCTTTTTCCTTTTATCTAGTTGTAGATAGAGCCAAGGACTGACTGATTTGAACTCCTGATTCTCCTGCTGCCACCTCCAGACTGCTGGTATTGTAACAGCACACCCTATGAAGTCCATCCAACCTTTTTTTTTTTTTTTTTTTTTTTTTTTTTGGTTTTCCAAGACAGGGTTTCTCTGTATAGCCCTGGCTGTCCTGGAACTCACTTTGTAGACCAGGCTAGCCTCGAACTCAGAAATCCACCTGCCTCTGCCTCTGTCTCCCAAGTGCTGAGATTAAAAGCATGTACCACCACGCCCGACTCCAACCTTTTTTTAAAAGGCTTATATATTTTTATTTTCTGTTTGTGCATGGCTTGCCTGCATGTATGTCTGTTCTCTCTCTCTCTCTCTCTCTCTCTCTCTCTCTCTCTCTCTCTCTCTGAGTGTGTGTGTGTGTATGTGTGTATGTCTGTGTCTGTGTCTGTGTCTGTGTCTGTGTCTGTGTCTGTGTCTGTCTTTGTCTTTGTCTTTGTCTGGTGCCCAGGAAAGCTAGAAGATACCATCAGATTCCCTAAACCTGGAGTTACAGATGGTTGTTAGGTACTAAACCCAGATCCTCTGGAAGAACTAGTATTCCTAACTTCTGAGACATCTCTCCAAACTTTTTTTTTTTTTTTTTTTGGTTTTTTCGAGACAGGGTTTCTCTGTATAGCCCTGGCTGTCCTGGAACTCATTTAGTAGACCAGGCTTGCCTCGAACTCAGAAATCCACCTGCCTCTGCCTCCCGAGTGCTGGGATTATCTTTATTTATTTGGTGTCTATATGTGGTGTTGGGAATTGATGTCAAGACCTTGCACATGTTAGGCAAATGATCTACCATTGGATACATTCCAGTCTCTAAGAGTCAAAACTTTTCAGTGGATAAAAATAACCATCCTGTGATAAAAACAAACAAACAAACAAAAAACACAAAGCGAAGGAATTGGGCTGCAGAGATGGTCCAGTGGCTAAGAGCACTTGTTCTTGCAGAGGACCCAGGGTTGGTTCTTAGGATCCATATGATGGCTCACAACTGTAATTCCAGTTCAGGATGTCCAGTGCCCTCTTCTGGCATCTGGGGGCACAAGGCATGTACAAGCAAGTATGTCAAAACACTCCGACGAGCAAACTAAAAAGAAACAAACGTTCTCTTTTTTAACAAACTGCAGGATATGGAAAAATTAATGTCAGAAGCAGGAAATTGTGAAGGGAATGTTAATTGAACTCAAGGAAGACATGGAAGGGAAAGGAAAGACTCATTCCAGGAGAGAAGAGTAAATGATAATGTCCTCGGGGGTGAAGAGCATCAGGAGTTCAAGGCCATTCTCAGGTACTCATCAAGTTGAGGGTCAGCAGGGTCCCCAAGAGACTCTATGTAAATATATAAATAAAACATAGGAAGAAGTCAAGACTAGTGGTATATGACTGTAATCGCAGCTACTTTGGAGGCTGTGCCAGGAAGCACACCTTTAAGGCCAGTGTCAGCAATTAGTGGGACTCTGGAAGCTGGGGTGCCAGGTAATAGTGGAAGCAGTTCTCTAGCATATGGGGGAGTTTGGTGTCAATCCCAGTACTGCGAGACAAACTCACAAACAGGTAAAAGACATAAGCAATGCCAATGAAAAGAAGCTAAAAAAAAAAAAACAAACCCAAATGAAGTCCAAGGAGAAAGGGGGGGTGGGCACAGTATATCCAAAATGTTTAAATTCATCACACTTGAAACAGAACTCTTGGGAAACTAAAGACCATCTAAATGAATGTATTAAAAGATCCCGCCACGTCCTTGAGAACATCTGTAACTGAGGGAAACCTCAATAAACCTGGTAGCTTCTCTTTCTTTCAGTCCATTTTAAAATTTCTAATTTTTGGAGGTCATGCAGCTGCACAATATATTATTAGTCTCCCACTAGCCCTGCTGTCAACACCACTTCTGCTGTGTGGCTAATGAGGATAATGGTTGCCTGGGTTACTGTTCAAGAACATGGAGTCCACTTTTGCTGAAAGCACTGAGCCCCGCACATGTCCAATGAATGACTAGCTCAGTAGAAAAGCTTGGCCCCTCTGCCTTCCAATCGCACATCTCTTTTGCTGCCTTGACCTTTGGGTCAGACTGTTTCCTCTCAATTCTGCATGTAGATAAGATGAGCCATTAAAAAAAAAAAACGGTTTGTGTAGAACTGCACAAGGTTGTTTTGACCTCAAGTTACTGAATCTCTCCTCCCTTTCAAGAATGAGCACACCAAGATAAGAGTGATTAAAACAACATTTTGTTCTGGGTTATTGGAACATCCCCTGGAGATGTGCAGATATCAATTTTCCCCTGCATAATCCCCTCCAGATCCTTCCTATAAAGTCCTTTGGCAAACCTAAGCTCTCTAATATGATTTATGTTGCCTCCCAGCTTTTCTTTTTCTTTGTTTTGTTGCTTGGTTTGACAGGGTTTCTCTGTGTAGCCCTGGCTGTCCTGAAACTTTCTCTGTAGACCAGGCTGGCCTCAAATTAATACATCCACCTGCCTTTGCTTCCCTAATGCTGAGACAAAAGGCATGGGCCACCATGCCCAGCACCCTTCAGGTTCTTTGTTTGCTAGTTTTCCACATAAACATTTTTCCTCGCCTCCTCCACTGGTCCTTGATCCATTGGCCTTTTCCCGAAGAAAATAGCAAACTTCGATTTGGTGACTCACTGACAGTCAACTCTGGAACAGGGCTTATGCCAAACAGATGTTGATGATAAAGAACCAAATATAGTCAGCCAAGCGTGATGATGCAGGCCTGAAATCCCAGCATTCAGGAGACTGACACAGGAGTGTCACAAGTTACAAGTCAGCCTGGGCAACAAAATGAGACTCCATACCATAAAGAAAAATAATTTCTTTAATTATCTATAGGCCAAAAAGTAGTAACCCTACAGGACCTATAAGAAAGGAAAAACAGAAGGGACCAGCATACCAGAGATAATACTGAAAGAGAGATGTCAGAGTGAAACTACTGTAAAGAAATTCAAGTAAAAGAATAAAAGTGAGGACCAACAAGATGGTTCAGAAGGTATGTGTCTGCCGCCAAGCCCAGTGACCTGAGTGTAATTCCTGGGCTCTACACGGTAGAAGGAGAAAACTGACTCCTGCAAGCTGTTCTCTGGCCTTCATACATAGCTTTTTCTGAAGATTCTACTTTTTTTTTTTTTTTTAAATTTTTCAAGACAGGGTTTCTCCTGGAACTCACTCTGTAGACCAGGCTGGCCTTGAACTCAGAAATCTGCCTGCCTCTGCCTCCCAAGTGCTGGGATTAAAGGCATACACCACCACTGCCCAGCTTGAATCTTACATCTAAGATTGGAAATCTAACAAAGAACTAGATATTCAGAGTTGAATAGGTTTCTTTATAAATCCACTACATTTGTCAGCTCTTAACCAGGAACAAGAAAAGGTGGTTATAAGCTGAAGAACATAGAAACTGGGCCTAGGTGGTGCAGGCGTGTAATCCTAACTAGTCAGGAGGCTGAGTGGAGAGGGTGCCAAGTTCAAGGCCAGTGTGGATTACTGATTCAGTTCTCAGCCAACCTGGCCACATTAGTCTGATTCAGTCTCAAAAGAAAAAAAAGTAAAAATAGACCTGAGGACACAGCTTAGAGTGAAACACTTGTCTGACATGAATAAGCCCTTGGGTTCCAGGCTGGAGATGGAGCTCAGCTGATAGAATGCTTGTCTAGCATGTAGTAAGCCCAGCATTGCATAGACCAGGCATGGTGCTGCATCCTCATAATCTCTGCATTCAGAAAGTGGAGAGAGGAATTTGCAGTCATAGTACTATTACTAACTACTACTACTACTACTAACCCTGCTGCTGCTATTGTATGACATTTAAGGCCAGCCTGAGACACCGGTGACATGTGGAATGTAAAGATTATAAACACTCTGGGGGCTGGCAAGATGGCTCAGCGGGTTAGAACACTCACTGACTGCTCTTACGAAGGTCCTGAGTTCAAATCCCAGCAACCACACCCATAATGAGTTCTGAAGCCCTCTTCTGGTGCTGTCTGAAGACAGCTACAGTGTGACCTATAATAATAAATAAATCTTTGGGCCTGAGTGAGCAAGGACTGAGCAAGCAGGGTTGACCAGAGCGAGCAGAGGTCCTAAAAAAATTCAATTTCCAACAACCACATGAAGGCTCACAACCATCGGTACAGCTACAGCATACTCATGTACATAAAATAAATAAATAAGATTATAAACACTCTAAACACCTGAAAATTGGAGCAGAGAAGAAAGAGAATAAGCTCAATGACTGCTGCAAAGGTCAAAGTTTAGAGTCAACAGACGATGCTTACTGCAGCAAAGCACTGTTCTAGGACTCAGGGATACAGAGTACATTTGGGGCCCTGGATTTGATCTCCAACACTGCAAAGCGTACCCTTAAACCTACAAACTAAACACTAGGAACCTAAGTAAGGAAAGTATGGAGTGAGCACTAAACCCCTTACCTAGTCCTTAAGTAGTCATCTGTCCTAGTTAAATGGTTTCCCATAAGCCTCCTTGAACCCCTTCTTATAAATATTCCATGTATCAGACAGGCCCCATGCTATCAACCCTTCTCCTCTTCCCTCTTCCCTCTTCCCTCTTCCCTCTTCCCTCTTCTCTCTCCCTCTCCCTCTCCCTCCTCCTCCTGGGCCAGCCACCAGCCCTGGGCCTCTCATTGCATAACACATCTTGATTCTGTGTTTTGGAATCTGATGTGGTAGCTTAGCATCAGCCCACGCAGAAATACTGACCCTTCCTGTTGAGCCAGCTGCCCCACTTCTAGCCAGGGCATCTCGGGCCTCCTCAACTTGTTAGCTCTCCCATGAGCGTGTTTTTCACACAACAAATCCACTGGTATGGGCAACAATGCATCTTCAGTCAGAGACTGATACTGAAAGATTTTTTTTCTCTTTTCCAGTAGATAGTTAATTTTTTTTGATAGTTAAATTAAAAGATTTTTTTCCATTCCAAATTGTAGCATCTGCTTTAGTGTTTTCTTCATCACAGAAGAACACACGGGAGAAAAAAAAAACATAATTCTGGCTCTTTACTTGAGACCTCTTTTTTATTTTTTTAAAAATCATATTAAGGCAATCTCCATCTGTCCCTGTTTAATTAAAAAAAAATAGTATCAGCCAAGCACAGTGGCACATGCCTATAATCCCAGGAATTGGTTGGCAGAGCCAAAAGTTCAAGGCTCTCACCTCGGGTTTAACAGCAGCCTGGTCTACATAGTGAGCTCCAGGCCAGCCAGCACTCCATAGCAAGATCCTGTCTCAAAAAGAATGCTATCGGAACTAAACATTGAATTATTCCACATTATTCTCGGGACACATTAATTAAGACAATAATATTGGTGTTGGTGAGATATCTCAGCAGTTTTAGGTACAGATAATGGGATTATCACCTTGGTGGGAGTTTGACTTCACCTTCTGATTTGATTGGCTAATTGGCACATAGGAAAAGGGGAACACTCAGGACATAAATCATTCTTCTGGGCTGACAACGTCTTTATTATTTCTTTTACTTTTCTGATTTATATTTATAATATAATTACATCATGCTCCCCTTCTCTTTTCTCCCTCCGAGACCTCCCATACGCTTACCTCACTCTCTTTTAAATTTATGGTCTCTTTTTTCATTATTTGTTGTTTAATGCATATATATATATATATATATATATATATATATATATATATCCCTAATTTCATAATACAACTTAAGGATTATACTGTTTAGTAAAGTGGTGGGTGTGCTCCTCCAAGATCCATGACTTCCCTAGCCCTGGGTAATTGGCTAGGTTTCTGATATGAGGCAGGATTTCCCTTTTATTGGACGGGTCCAATTAGAAGGGGAAAACAGACTCTGGTGAGGTGTCGTCTGACCACCACACATGTTCCTGACATGTGCATACCCACACAAATTAATAGTAATAAAGTCAATAATTTAAGAGGATCATACAGTTTTCTACCTATTATTCATCTATTAACTCAGTAACTAGTAGAGGGAGATAGGTGCATATGCAGTGGTATGGCAAAATCTTAGCATGCACAAATTCCTGAATTTTGTCCCTAGCACAAAAATAAATAAATAAATAAATAAATAAATAAATAAATAAATAAATTTCATCATACAGAACTATCCCATCCCATGGATGAATCTCACTTGATCTTAGCTAATGAATTGTTAGATTATCTTTGTTAAATGTCCTTAAAGGATGTTTATGGCAATATTTTTGAAACAGTATCTCATGTAGCCTAAGATGGTCTAAAACTACTACTGTAGCTGAGAATGAATTTGAACTTGAGCTTATCCTCTTGCCTCTGTCTTTGGAGTACCGTGATTACAGGTACATTCCACTACACCCAGCTTGTAGCAATATTTTTAATGATATTTCATCAAATTTTGTTTGAACAGTCAAATTTTCCTTGATTCATTTGTTTTCTAACTAATCATCATCTGTGTCAAGAACAGAGCTCAAGGGCAAGGCAGGGCATGGCATGCACCCCTTTAATTCCAGCACTCAGGATGGCAGAGGCAGAGAGATCTTTTTGAGTTCCAGGCCAGTCTGGTCTACATAGTGTGTTCCAGGACAGCCAAGGTTACACAAAAAGACCCTATCAATAAAACAGGAGAGGAAGGAAGAAGAGGGAGTAGAAGAAGGAGGAAGAGGAGGAGGAGGAAGGCTCAAGCCAGCTGTGGTGGTGCATGTCTATAACTGCAGCACTTGAGAAGCAACAGCAGGTGTATCATCAAAAGTTCAACATCAGCCTGGTCTATGTAACAAGTTCCAGGACAGTCTTGGTTACCTATCAAGACCCTGTTTCAAAACAAAAAGCAGAACAAATGGAAGAAAGCCAGGCACAGTGAACATGGGCCTGCCCAGGCCAAGAGTCCTGCATATACAACATGTGGAGCCTTTACATGTCCCACTGCCCTCAATTCCAGTGGCCAGAAAGCTTGGAGATACTCTCTTCTTAGTTCAGGATTCTTATCCAGACCTAGATGGTCTCAGCTTACTAAACAGATGATCCTTCCAGGGGACAAAACCAAATCAGCCAAAATAAGATCCTTAATACAGTTCAGGCTATGGGGACAGGTCCCACATAGTCTAGATGAGAAATTGCAGGGCATTGTGGAGCATGCTGAGCTGGTCTCTTGGCTCTTGGAGAATGAAGACAGGAGAATCAGGAGTTTGAAGCCAGTCAAGACTTCCTAGTGAATGTGAGGCCAGGCTGGTCTACATGAGAGAAAAAGAAAAAAAAACCCGAAAAAACAAAACAAAAAACAAAACAAAACAGTGTTGTCCTTCAGATCACATCTTTGCACGTTGCTTTTTTTTTTTTTTGCCCCCACATAATGCTTTTTGTCTCCTTTTACTTTCCCCTCCTTCCTCCCTCTTCTTTGCCCCCCTTCCTTCCACACTATTTGAATTGAGCCAAGATTTAAAAATCAGAAGATTTCACTGTTCAAAACACAATCTGGATTTCTTCAGAGTCTCCTAGAAGTTAGGAAATATGGCAGAGCTCGATAGCTTTCCGGCACAGCTACGTCACACTAGCAGCTGCCTTTCCTTCCTTCCATTCACAATTCCCCTCCAATGTTGGCTACCATTTACCACTGTGCTTATACTATTTGTTTTTCTCTCATATTAGACTATTTTTCTGAGTCTATGCTTCCATGGAGTTATGTTTTAGGAAAAAAATGGGAGTTGATTTTTTTCTTTCTATCTATTTTGAGACAGGATAATTTGTATCCCAGGCTGGCCTCAAATTTGCTCTGTACCCAACCAAGAATGACCTTGTACTTCTGATCCTCCTGCCTCCACCTCCCATGGAAATGCTGGAATTCTATGTATCTACAAGCAGCCCCAGTTTATACAACACTGGGAATACAGCCCAGGACTTTGAGCATGGTAGTAGGCAGGTATTTTACCTCCTAAGATGCATTCCCCAGCTCTAGAGATGATTTATTTATACAAGTAATGAATGTTCACTCACAGTTAAACATATACATGCTCAATCTCTGTATCCATTCATTTACCTGCAGACATCTGAGTTACTGGTTCCCACTACTCAGCAAATATGAGCCAATTCATCCATGAATATAATCACGTACAAATCCTATGCCTATGTTCATTCAAAACATATCAGTATCATATCATATATAGGGATATGTTGGGCATAGAGATATCCCTAACCACTTCCCTTTAAGCTCTGAAACAGTATCTTTATAGACCACATACTGTGGTTTAGATATAGTTTTAGTTTAGACATGTGCTAAAAGTTTATGTGCTAGAATTTTGGTCCTCATGGTGGCAGTCTTGTTATTGTCAGTCTGTCTGAATCCAATGTCTCTGGGTCTTACTTAGAGAATTGAAGGATCACACATAAGTAGGAAGGCAGCAAGGGATTTTATAACCAAACCACAGAGTAAATAAACAGCAAGGGAACAATGGACTTGGTGAGATTTACTCAAGAGCCCTGGTCACTGGGTCTTCATTTTGCTGATCCAGAAGAAGGAAGAGTTGATTGCCAGATGTTTAGGATTTCTATTGCTGTGATAAAGTGTCATGATCAAAAGCAACACAGGCAGGAAAGGGTTTATGTGGCTTACACTCCCACATCACAGTCCATCACAAAAGAATGTCAGGACAGGAACTCAAGGTGGGAACTAAAGCAAAGTCCACGGAGGGGTGCTCCTTACAGGGTTACTCCTTATGGCTAGCTCAGGCTCCTCTCTTTGTCTTTCTTTTTTTGTTGTTTTTTTGTTTTTTGTTTTTTTCAAGACAGGGTTTCTCTTGTGTAGCCCTGGCTGTTCTGGAACTCACTCTGTAGACCAGGCTGGCCTTGAACTCAGAAATCTGCCTGCCTCTGCCTCCCAAATTCTGGGATTAAAGGCATACACCACCACGCCTGGCTTCAGGCTCCTTTCTTATATAATTTGCTCAAGATTAGCACCACACACGATGAGCTGAGCCTTCCCACATCCATCATTAATAGAAAAAAGGCACCACAGGCTCGCCTACAGGCCGATCTGGTTGGGGCATTTTCTAAGTTGAGGCTCTCTCTCTCTTTCCAAATGACTCTACCCTTGTGTCAGGTGGACAAACACTAACCAGCACACTAAGTGTGAGGCATAAGTGGTCTTCTGTTTTGATTAATAGGCTACAGTCATGTAAGTCTTTGTTCAGTGTGCATGTCATTTCTCAAGTATCATTTTAATCCTATGCTTACACAACTATGCATAGGCCTAAGATGCATTGGCATAAGTGCGTTCCCTGAAAGTACACCCAGAGGGTACAGTTTGCCTTACTATATACATGGATCCAACACTGGTCCTGAAAGACCCCCAAAATGTTTCCCCCTGAAATGTACAGCCTTTGAATGCTTCCCAAGGCCTATTTCCCAATCTCTGAGAATACAGCCAGTGAGAAGCTCTTTGTTAGCAAGAAGACCTAGCCTGACTGTCTGTGTCAGAGACCCAGAGATAACTCCAAGATAGAGTTATTCCTATAATGCACTTAAAGACAATTTTCTTATGGGAACCTGAACTTTTACCTGATATCACCCTGCCCCGTCTATTTCTGAGGAAAACATGTT
>LR749493.1:3348664-3464396 GCA_902729485.2 Mus minutoides
AAATCAGAGAAGTGACAGGGAGATGCCCCATCACAGGGAGACACAGGGCCAACCTTACCAGCTCTCTTAGGCCTGGAGAATTGCCCAGGCTACAGGAGAGTCAGGCTTTGCCTTTTGAACACCAGGATAAGACAGGCATGGTGACCCAAGCCTGTAATCTCAGCACTGGAAAGGCTGAGGGGGAGGATCAGGAGTTTAAGGCCAGCCTGGGCTACAGAATGAGACCTGGTCTCAAAGCATGCCTGCTGCACAGGGGTGGGGGCACTCTGTTCTAACCCGTGTATGTTCTTTGGCTGGTGGCTCAGTCTCTGAGAACTCTCAGGGGTCCAGATCAGTTGACTGTTGGTCTTTCTGTGGGGTTCCCTCCCCCTTCAGGGCCTTCAGTCCTTCCCCCAGCTCCTCCATAAGGGTTCCTCCATCCAGTGTTTGACTGTGAGTCTGTGCATCCCTCTGAGTCAGCTGCTGGGTGGAGCCTCTCAGAGGACAGCTATGCTAGGCTCCTGTCTGCAAGCATAACAGAGTATCATTAATAGTGTCAGGGACTGGTGTTTGCCCATGGGATGGGTTTCTATTGGGCCAGTTATTGGTTGGCCATTCCTTCAGTCTCTGTTCCATCCCTGCATTTCTTTTAGACAGGACAAACTTTGGGTTGAAAGTTTGGTGGGTTGGTTGGTGTCCTTATCCCCTCCAATGGGGGTTCTGCCTGGCTACAGGAGGTGGCCTCTTCAGGTTCCATGTCCTCAACGTTAGGCATCTTGGTTAAGGACACCCGCATTGACTCCTGGGAGCCTCTCCTATTCCAGATCTCTGGGACTACCTAGAGATTCTCCCCTCCCTCAACCCGAGGCAGATGTGTATTTCCATTCATTGTCCTGGCTCTCTGGGCTTCTCTCCTGTCTCTCCGCACACCTGATCCTGCCTCCCCAGAGTCCTCCCCCTCTACTCTCCCACTCAGTTCCCTCTCTTCCTCTGCCTCCTATAACTGTTTTGTTTCCCCTTCTAAGTGTGATTCCAGCACCCTTGCTTGGGCCTTCCTTCTTGTTTAACTTATTTGGATCTGTGGATATCTTGGGTATTCTGTACCTTTTGGCTACTATCCACTTATCAGTGAGTACATACCATGCATGTCCTTTTGGGTTTAAGTTACCTCACTCAGGATGATATTTTCTAGGTCCACCCACTACCCTACAAAATTCACAATCCCCTTCTTTTTAACAGCTGAGTAGTATTCCATTGTGTAAAAAAAAAACCCACATTTTCTGTATCTGTTCTTCAGTTGAGGGACATCTGGGTTGTTTATAGTTTCTACATTTCCTAGTATTATGAATAAAGCCACTCTCTGTAAGGGTCTGGAAATCGCTGAAGGAAGGAAGACCCCAGACTCAGACAGAATGTGAAGATAAAAAGTGTTTATTCTGCAGAACCGTCTAGCATGTAAGCATTACCATTGTTTCCAAGTGGCAACCCCACAGAGATGGTCCAGTTCCTTTTTATAACAGGTCTGCTTAATTGTTTCTGAGATAACAGCAGACTTCTAAAACTTAGGGAACATTCCAAAGGGTTACAGAAACCATTAACTGAAGGTCATTAAGAAGATAAACACCACAGGACCCCAGGTGCAAAAACAGGAGATAAGATATTGACAGTTTGTCAAAACTTCAAGGACCGCTTAGTTATAGTCTAAAACTTTCCATGACCCTGCAAGCTAGTAACACGTGGTGAAAATTAAGCTCCTAGTGTTTATGCACATAGACATTCTCTGTTATAACCTCTTATTCAATTTATGACTGAATTTATGTGCATTCTCACAGTGAGCTTTTTTTCACCATATGCTCTGTGAGTCTTACAAGTACTGAGAACAAAGGGCAGAGATAAGTTCCTTCCCCTTTTCTCCCTTAGTCTTCAACTTAGAGAAGCAATATTCCCTGCCAAGGCTTTGCCTAGCCTCCTTCTGTGTCACTTTTGAGGTGCTAACCTTAGGCTGGAGCTGTCTGCCTTAAAGCAACTCAGTCAGGTGGATCAGCTGTTGAAGCAGAATACCTTACACTCAGGATAGATAGCAAATGGTCCATTGCCTAGTTTCTGAATGGAGACAAAATGAAAAGTGAACTCCTCACTATCAACATGGTGGAGCACAGGTGCATGGGATATGTTTGAGCATCTTTTGGGTATATACCTGCGTCATTTCTAATTTTCTTAGGAATGGCCAGATTGATTTCCAGTGTGGTTGTACAAGTTTGTACTCCCACCAACAATAGAGGAATGTTCCTTTTTTTTAAATTTATGCACATTAGGCAACCATTCTAGCACAGACACACATTTGGAGGCCTGTTTCAGATTTTTGTTTGTTTGTTTGTTTGTTTTTAGTGTGTTCAGAATGTTGTGCAGCCATTGTCACTATTTAATTCCAGACTATTACCACAAAAACAAACCCTGTATCTCCCCAAGTTTCCCTCCATCCCCTCACACCTTCTGATTTACTTTTTCTCTTTGTATTTTACTACTAGATACATTTCATATTAGTGAACCATATACTATGATGCCTTAAGGAAGTGACTACTTTCACTTGTGTGTGTCCTGTTGTGTGTGTGTTTATTTTTTCTATTCATGGGATAAAACACCCGGATAAAAATCAACTAAAGGAAAAAAGGGGTTATCCAACTTACAATTCTAAGTGCCGGTCCATCATTGAGGGGAAATCAAGATAGTAACTCTTGCAGCTAATTATACCACAGTCAAAAGCAGAGAGAAACAAAAGCACCCTTGTTTCCTGCTTGCTTTCTTGCTATTCGGCTAGTGTTTTCTATTCTTACAATCATTCAGGATCCCCTGTCTAGGGAATGGTACCACCCACAATGGATGACTCCTCCAATATCAATCAAGAATCAAGACTCTTCTCCATAGATGTGCCAAAGACTAACCTAATCTAGACAATTCCTTAATGATGCTTTCTTCCCAGGTGATTCTAGGTTATAGCAAGTTGACATTTCAGGCTAACTAACACAATATGGCATGATGCTTTCAAGGTTCATCCATGTTATAGCATATATGACTATTAATTATTTTTATGGCTAAATAGTATTCCATTTGCAATTACACTGAATTTTGTTTATCTACTCATCATTTGTTGCCACTTTTTGGTTTTTAAGATAATGCTTCTATGAACACTAATATATACTTTAATAGGAACATATGCCTTATTTTTCTTGGGCATATACCTAAGAATGAAATTACTTGATTATATGAGAACACCAGTGTTTTGAGGAATGAATGACCAAAAAATGTCTCCAAACTTATTGTACTGTGCCATAGCCACCTAAGCTAATACCCTTTCTTCTTCATTCTTGCCAGCATTCAAAAGTTACTAGCATAGGCCAGTCGAGTGTCACAGTGGGTTTCATTATGACATCTTTATACACTCTTTCCATGCATTTGGATCCTGTTCACTCCCCATTATTTTTTTCCTTTGTCCTTCCTTATTTGTGTCTACCTTTTTTTGTTTTTATTGTTGCTGCTTTGTTCATTTTCTTTTTGAGACTTTGTATTGCCATATAGCCCAGCCTGATCTCAAATTCATAATATTCCCCACAGGTGGGATTATACAGGCATCCTCTTCTATGCACTTGGAGTTGTCCCTCTCTCTCCCTCCCTCTCCCTCCCCCTTCCTTTCCTGTGTCTGTGTGTGTATGTTCCTGATGGTCTGAAGTGCAGTCTTGAGGCTTTGGTTTGCTTCATTAATAACTAATGAGTATCTTTTAATGTCATTAATACTCATTTTGTCTTCTCTAGAGAAGTGACTTTTCAGATGCCTTGTCCAGTTTTAAATGGAGGTCTTACATTTGTCCAATTCGAAGACTTCTTTAGATATTTCGGATAACAGAGTATTTGAGTTCATTAGTGGTATAATGACTAGTACCTGGCTTAACTGCCATCCCTCCCTCTACCGGGGTTCTAGAGTTAAACTTTAGTGGTTTCAGATTGGAAACAGAAAGTCCTCCCATAGGACAATTGAAGTTTGCCTCTGGTTTCTTCAGACCCTTGCTAAGCCACAGCCTTTGTCTGTGCTGGGGTTTATATGTTCTTGCTCTATTGCACGTTTCCCCTGTAACAACCTTTATGTTTGTAATCACCACCATGTGGCTCTACTCTAGCAATCTGACTCCTGTTGGTATCTTCAGATAGGAAATAGTGCCTGTTATCTGTCAATGTTTGGCAGAAGGAGAACTGTGGGACGAAGCTTCACCAGCACAGGAAGAAAACGAGTATAACGTGACTCCTAGAAAGAAAGGCCCTGGGGGCTGGAGAGATGGCTCAGTGGTTAAGAGCGCCGACTGCTCATCCAAAGGTCCTGAGTTCAAATCCCAGCAACCATATGGTGGCTAACAACCATCCGTAACGAAATCTGATGCTCTCTTCTGGAGTGTCTGAAGACACACTACAGTGTACTTACATATAATAAATAAATATTTAAAAAAAGAAAAGAAAAGAAAGGCCCAAGGTCCATTCAATTCCAAAGCATGCCTCCTCCATAAGGTCTTTCTGCCTGTTCTCAATTCCTGTCACAAAAGCAATCTCCCCCACCCCCTTGACTCGCTATGTAGCCTAGCTAGACCAGAGTTCTTTATGTAGACCTGGCCAAGCTTCTATCCAAATACTAGAATTACAGGTGTGTGGTTGATTTCAACCATCAACTTGACACAGCCTAGAATGAACTTGGAATAAACCCCAATTGAGGATTTGCCTAAATGAGGTTGGCCTGTGGGATGTGTGTAGGACACTGTCTTTTTTTTTTTTTTCTCTTTTAAATATTTATTTATTTATTTATTTATTTATTTAATGTATATGAGTACACTGTAGCTGTCTTCATCAGATCCCATTACAGGTGGTTGTGAGCCACCATGTGGTTGCTGGGAATTGAACTCATGACCTCTGGAAGAGCAGTCCTCTTACCTGCTGAGCCATCTTCTCCAGCGGACACTGTCGTGGTTGTTAATTGAAGAGGGAAGGTGACACCAAAGTAAGGGTGAGTGGCAGTAATTCAGGAACTAGGCCCAGAGCCATAGCCATGGAGAAAGTTAGCTGAGCATAAGCAAGCAGCCAAGCGAGGATGCATTATCCTTTTGCTCTTAACTATGGTTGTGATTTGTCAACCAACTTGAGTTCCTGCCTCTACGTCTTGACCATGATGGACTGTTACTTGAAAATATAATCCAAAGTAACCTTCCTTTTACTTTTCCCTAAATTGATTTTTGTCAAGACAACAGAAATGAAGCTGGAAGGCTTTTCTTCTCCTGCCTCTCTTCCTCCAGCTCCTGTCAGTCCATTGTCCGGATCTTGCTCCTCCTGCCTCTCCTTCCTGGGGGCCAGGCTCACAGGCATCCACATCTGGCTTTCTTCCAATCTCCATGTTGTCATCTTGCCACCTTAATTACCTAGGTCCCTTACCCCACTATTTCACAATATCCTGGATAAAAACTCAGATCTTTGCCAGTTGTGATGGTGCACACCTTCAGTCCCAGTACTCAGAAGGCTGAGGCTTGCATATCTCTGTGAGTGTGAGGCCAGCCTGACTTACACAGTGAGTCTCAGGGCAGTCCAAACCACACAGTGAGGCCTGTCTCAAGAACAAACAATTTGGACCTTAGCATTCATCTCTGTGTCATGCCAGCAGCTTATCTAAAGAGTCTTCCCTAGCTTGCTTGCCCTGCATGGACCTGAGAGGAAGTGTGATACTACAAACTCCACTCATGACAAGAAAGTGCTAGATACCTTTTCTGGGTCCTCAAATTCCACTCTCTGCCTTTCTCTGCCTCGCCCTGTGCCCTGGAAACTGATCTTGCCACAAAATCTGTAGCCCATGAACTCTCTTGATCATGGGCTTCCATTTGGCTTTGCTTTGTGGTAGACAACATGCAGTGGCATCAGACTGTTCTCTTCATGCCCAGCCATGTGTCACATTAACTTTTCCTGGGACAACACAAACAAACATCTAGTCCCATCAAGTAGGGTAGTAATGACAGAGCAAAGAGACCATTTGACTCAAGCCTAGCTGGGTGAATCACTGTGTTAGGAAGACAGTGTGTCAGAAACACATACAAACAAGCTTGTGCTTTCCCACAGTGTCAGAACTTATTAAATGAAAATAAATTCACAAGGTTTGGAAGGTTTAATGACAGAGAGTTGTCATAAAATCTGCCTACCTTGGTAGCTTGGCAGTGGAAAACGCAGATTCCTTTATTCCAGTCTTATTTGCTAATATTAACACTCATCACAGAGCACACAGTACATTCAGTTACTGTGTGTGTGCATGTGCCGGTGCTTGCATATGTTCCAGAATGAACCATTAGATCAGGGTGAGTAGAAACAGTAAAGCCACAGTGGTCAAGAGGACCCAGAAGTGGGCTGAAAAGTCTCTATAGAGAAGATAGTGCTGGCAGGGAGCTGCTGACAAAACCTGCTGGTGTGTGTTTGACAGTGACATTGACAACCTGAAGGCAGGGCTGGCTGACTAGATGGCTCAGCAGGTAAGAGCACTCACTGACTGTTCTTCCGAAGGTCCTGAGTTCAAATCCCAGCAACCACATGGTGGCTCACAACCACCTGTAATGAGATCTGAGGCCCTCTTTTGGTGCTGTCTGAAGATAACTACAGGGTACTTATGTATAATTATAAATAAATCTTTGGGCCTGAGCGAGCAGGGCTGACCCAAGCGAGCAGGGTTGACCGGGATGAGCAGAGGTCCTAAAATTCAATTCCCAGTAATCACAGGAAGGCTCACAACCATCTGTACAGCTATAGTGTATACTCATATACATAAAATAAATAAATAAATCTTTAAAAGAAAAAGAAAGAGAAGAAAACTTGAAGGCGAACAGGCTAAATCAGACTCAGAGTAGGAAACTGGTCCAGTCCAGGTCCAGATGGACAAGTGGATGGGCAGACTGTAGAGTAGCCTCCATGAACTGCAATGGGAAAAAGGCACATATAGGAATCATCAGTCCTTTAATGCACATTGGATAATAGATGATACCAGATGGGCCACACCATCCCAGCATGGGGTGCCCATCACTTTATGGAGTACAGGTGAAGGAGTTACACCCTTTCCTTGATCTCCTGTGTTTGATAAATTCTTAGGCTTGGCTTCCCTGATAAGATTTTAATACACCCAGGTGCCCCTACAGTTTCAAGTCTCCCCAATAAATGTATAGGGTGGTTCCCTTGCTGTTCCCAGGAATAAGTCACTTATCAGTCTGTGCTGAATGGGTGGTGCCTGACAGATGGTGCAGTTTCTGGGTCCACCCAGCAGTTGCAATCTTCCTTCTTCCTCTGAACAGGGTCAAAACCTGCTTGCAAAATGGTGTCTCCTACAGCCATGCCTAGCCTGAAAAGCCACTGTTCTATACAATCTGGAATCACTTAGAATTGGCCATAGTGTGTTCTTAACATAGTAAGTTTAATTTAACTGGGCTACTTACAAGAGAGTAAGTGATTACCCACAGGAGCATGGACAGTTAATGGCAGGCAGCTATACCACCAAAGGAAATATCTCCTTTCCCCACAACAACTGTTAACTGTTTATAGATCCTCTGGGAGGGATGGAACCTCCAGGGCTGTCACAAGAGCTCTCCTCCTCTCCTCAAGGAAATGTAAGTGGGCCAAACATTGTGAGGGAGTCCTGTGGGCAAACACATAAGTGCAGAAGCTTTTATTTCAAAGCAACAATGGTCACGTCATGACGAGAAGATGCTATGCTGCCCCAGTGGACATAATGGCTATTGGGCATCCCCTTTCCTCTGCTTCCTTTCTCACCAAAGTTTAGTGTTTATTTTTCTCCTTTCTAGGTGAGGGTTAGTGTGATGGCTAATCTTGGTTGTCAGCATAACTACATCTAAAATAAACTAAAGTCCAAGAGTACCCTGACTAATAAATCTAGAAATAACGTTTTTCTATTATAGCCCAGAAGACACTATGAGCTTATAGTGGTTACCTTGTCCATACCTACATCTGCATTCAACTTACCCCAGATCAACCCTTGGAATGAGCCATCCTGCCAGGACCCTGCCTTATACAAATGGGGCAAGGAGGGACAATAGAAATGAGCCATGGATTGGGGCCCTAAAAATGGGCAAATGCAAATCCTAAAGAATGACGCAAGAAGCATTGAATTTTCCATTCATTAGTACAATTTTGTGGAAAAGCATTTTGTGGAAAAGCAAGACAAGGCAGATAGGCTTCACTAAATCTACCAGACCCTAAACAAAGAGGATGGCACAGAAACACTGTCTGCCCCTACTTGTTTAACGAGATTGTGCCCAGGGAGCTTAAGTACTCTTAGTTTCAGACTTTAGATGAATGAAGAGTCTTATCTGAACCTGAAACAGAGATGTCATTGATTTTTTTTTAAGTAGGGCAGTACCAATACTGGGTGCTTCTTGTGGACTTGGTGATGTCTTTACCTTGTTCCAGAAGCAGCTAGATAGCACTGGCATATAGCCTAAGTGACTAGATTTGCTCCTGGAAAGACAGTAGTCATCTAAGATGAGGACTGGGAACTTCCTGCTTTGTGGTCATTGTTCCCATGGTTGCAATTCAAGCTTGTCTGGGCATGTCTCCTGACTTACAGAGGCAGGCAACTCCAAAGTGATTTGGCATCAGTATCAAATTGCACAAAGCCCCTGAGTAAATGATGTTTCAACAATAAGCATCTGGGGAGAGGATGGAACCTATTTTTCATGGGTATTAATTTCCCTGCCTAGCCTCAGAGACACATACGTTGGCCCTGTGGAGCAAGAAGTTGATGACAAAAGGCAATGATGAGGGTTTCAGCTGCAGTTTGATGATGTGGGAGAGGATACTCCTGACATCCACCTTGTGCAATTTCAGCAAGATAAACATGTTCCTTGAGGCCGAAGAGAGGGTTCAGTGTTTAAGAGCACTTGTTGTCCCTTCAGGAGACTTGGGTTTGGTTCTTAGCACCCATATCATTATGGCTCAAAACCATTCAGTGGCTCTAAAATTCTACTTCCAGAGGATCCAACACCTTCTTCTGGCCTCTGCAGGCACCAGGTACACATGGGATGCATTTAAGCAACAAGCTCATGTACTTAGAAATAAAGCAGATGTTTAAGCATGGTCTTTTGTGGCATTTTTTTAAAGTTACTTCAAAATTTTAAATAAGGGATGGGTATGGTATTTGGCAAGTGGAGGCAGAAATACCACCACAAGTTGAGATCAGTCTGAGCTCCAGAGTGAGTTCTAGGCTCATCTATCTGAACTACAAAGTTAAACTCTGTCTCAATGTGTTCTGAATGCCACCAACTAGGGAAAAATATTTTAAAATGCAAAACACTTGCTAGAGAAATGACTCAGTGATCAAAAGTGCTTACTGTTCTTTTGGGAAGGCCTGAGTTTGGTTCCCAGCACCCACAGTGGTTTACAATCACCTGTAACTCCAACTCCAGAAGATCTGATGCCCTCTTTGGTCTTCTCAGGCACCTGCACTCATATGCACAGATCTACACACGGGCAGATACACATACATTATGATCTGTAAGGGTCTGCAACCCCATAGATGGAACAACAATATGAACTAATCAGAACCTCCAGAGCTCATGTCTCTAGCTGCATATGTATTAGAAGATGGCCTAGTTGGCCATTATTTGGGAAGAAAGGCCCTTGGTCTAGCAATGTTTATATGCCCCAGTACAGGGGAATGCCAGGGCCAAGTAGTAGGAGTGGGTGGGTAGGGGAGCAGGGCGGGGGGAGGGTATAGGGGACTTTTGGGATAACACTTGAAATATAAATGAAGAAATTCTCTAATAAAAAAAATTAGTTCCTAGGTTTTTTAAAAAGGAATCAGCTCTTACCCACTGAGCCATCTAGAATATAAGACAGCACATTAGAGTAACTCACAGTGAAACAAGGTAAAATTGACAAAATAATGCAAAAATGATAAAATCGATTCAAGTATAAAATGATAAAAGTCGATACTAGCCTGATTGTGTGTGTTGTGTTGTGTTTTGTTTTTCTTATGTCAGAGTCTCACTATGTAGCTCTCGCAGACTTAGAATTCTTTATGTGGACTAGGTTGGCCTTGAACTCAGGGATCTGCCTTCCTCTGCCTTCTAAGTGTTGGAATTAAAGATGTGTGCCACCATGCTCAGCAGCGTTGTATTTTTTTTATTATTATTTCTTTTTTGGGACATGGTCTCATTCTATAGGCAAACTTTGACTACGGAGTGTAGCTTATATAGCCCAAGCTTGCTTATTAACTTGGGTCCAGCTTCTTGCCTTAGTGTCTCAATTGCTGGAATTACAGGCGTGAGTGACTATATGTGGTTTACCATCCCCTTTAGGAAACATGCGTTGAAATACTTTGGGAGGAAGAGCCAGGATATATACTGCATTCCAATAGTTGAGAGAAGGCACACAGACAGAAGGATAGATGGATGGATGGATGGATGGATGGATGGATGGATGGATGGATGGGTGATAGATTGATGGCCAGTGAGATGGCTCAGAGAGTAGAGACATTTGCCACCGAGCTTGTCAAGCTGAGTCCAATACTTAGTACTTACACAGTGGAAGATGAGAACCAAGTTGTCCTTTGACCTCCAAATGCATGCATGGGCATGAGCACACTAGCATGGGCATGAATTCTCTCTCTCTCTCTCTCTCTCTCTCTCTCTCTCTCTCTCACACACACACACACACACACACACACACACACACACACACACACACACACAATTTAATTTTAAAAGGAAAGATAGAACAAGCATAAAAATGATAAAGCACCCAGGGTAAAGAATTACTAAGAAGTAAAACCTCTGTAATTGGTATATAAGAATCCTTCCTAGTATTTTTCTTCTAGCATTCTTCCTGTAAATGTAAAAGTTCTCTTCAAAGCCTAATGTGGTGTCTCACGCCCATAATTCCAGCAGTTGGGAGACCAAGGCAAAAGGACCTCTCATGAGAGTATGAGGTAAGTTTGGGCTACAGAGTGAAACCCCAGCCTAAAAAGGAAATCCTCTGAATGAAAAGTAAGGAAACCAAATGACAAGACATAGGAAGTTGGTTCAGGGGTTAATAATGTTCATTGCTCTTTGAGAGGCCGGGTTCAGTTCCCAGCAACCACATGGTATCTCACAACCATCTTTAATTCTACCTCCAGAGGATCAAATACCCTTTTCAAGCCTAGCACACTGTCTGCTCCCCTCACTAAACTCCATGAAAATACAGAAGTGCCAGGTTTATTTGTGAATTTTAGAAGGGCCTTCCTCTGTAGTCCATGCTGGTCTTGAAGTCATTGTGTAGCCCAGGTTCACTGTAATCTTCTAGCATCAGCCTCCCAAACTTAGAGAATATGGGTCTGATTATCTGTTGTATTCATTGCCCTGTCTATGAGGATCAGGACAACATCTCAGAAACAGTACTCACAAACATTGTTGGTTTTTTTTTTTCAGTGTTGTTGATGGAGCCAACATACACATGGTATATGTGCATTTATGCAAGCAAAGACTCATACACATAAAAGTAAATCTTAAAAACAAGAAACCAGAGCCGGGCGTAGTGGCGCAAGCCTTTAATCCCAGTACTAGGGAGGCAGAGGCAGGCGGATTTCTGAGTTTGAGGCCAGCCTGGTCTACAGAGTGAGTTCCAGGACAGCCAGGGCTACACAGAGAAACCCTGTCTCGAAAAACCAAAACCAAAACCAAAACCAAAAACAAAACAAAACAAACAAAAAAACCCAAGAAACCAGGGGCTAGAGCGATGGCTCAGTGGTTAAGAGCACTTGCTGCTCTTCCAAAGGTCTTGAGTTCAGTTCCCAGCAACCACATGGTAGCTTACAACCATCTGTAACTGGATCCTATGCCTTCTTCTGGTGTGTCATATACATAAAATAAATATGGCTATATACATAAAATAAATAAATAACTTTTAACAAAATAACAAAGAAACCAAACAGCAATGCCTTCATGAAGGCACGTATCATAGCATAAGTGTGACAGTGACTCCACTGCCTATGTGGATTCCAGAGTCTATGAGGAATTGCTCACAGACTGTGTCTTATTCATCATGTGAAGACATAAGAATAGGAGGCATAATGGTTATAGTATGAACATGTGTTGATTGGTCAGAAGCAGTGAAAACAAAAAAACAAAAAAACAAAAACGAATACCCCACAGAAAGGAGGTGGGCTAATACAGGCTATTGCATAGGCAATAGGTGAGATAAGGGTCTGAGTAAGTTAAAACTTCTGCTGGTGTTCCCAGCTCTAGGTGGCCTGATATTACTGCCTCTTCCCTTCAGCCTCTGATCGATACCGCTGGCACACCCCTGAAAAGAATGTGTTCTGGATTTCTCAGCTCTGAATGTGTAAAGGCTTTCCTAAGGTTCAAACAATTCCGTGCCTGCTGTGTTGAAACTGACCATCTCCTGTTATCTGTCTAATTGAGCAGACACCCTGAAATATGTGCGAACACTCCCACACCGCCTTCACAGGAAGATAGGATGATAAGCCACGGAGAGGTCACAGGATCTTCTGAGAAAGATGTCCAAACAAGTGTCTGCCTCATTAAGTCTGCTGCTAACGAAGGCTGCTGTGAGTCATCAGGAATCCATCCTGCCTAACTGCTAATACTGCTGCTTTTAACTGTTTTTATTCACCATTGTTATTATTTTTAAGGCTTTCTAACCAGTGATCTCTCTCTTTATTTTTTACTTGTATAATATTTTTTTTTTTGAGACAGGGTCTCATGTAGGCCAGGCTTATCTTCTCACCCTACAGGATCTACCTACCAAGCACTGAGGTAATAGGCATACGCTGTCAGGCCTGGCTTTCATCCAATTTTTTTTTTAATTTTTTATTTTACATCTGGTAATATATGACTCATCCTAGTATACACAATGCCCTGGGTTCTATCGCCAGCACTGCAAAACAAACAGACAGACAGACAGACAGACAGACAGACAGAAATGTCTGAGGCATGCTCGCATTATCCTCACAGACACTGCAGTGAATTCCACCGAGAATCATGACTGTAATTTCAATACTTGGGAGGCTGAGGCCATCCTCTACACTGGAAGATGACAAGGAGCTCCAGGCCAGCCTGGGCCACACAATGACTTCCAGGTCAGCATGGACTACAGAGAGAGGCCCTTCTGAATAAACAAAGCAAGCAAGTCTCTATTCTCATGGGGTCTAGTGGGGGAAGCAGAGAGAACACAGATGAGCACAGCAGATAGCACCTTTGCATGACTCAACGTTCCGGGCTGCCGTTGTAACTCAGTTGGCAGTGTTGGCACAGCAGGCAGGAAGCCAGGTGTCCCATCCCCAGTACTGTACACCTGTAATCCCAGGACTTAGGAGGGAGAGGTAGGAAGGATCAGAAGTTCAAGGTTATCTTCTGCTATGCAGAGTTTGAGGGTAGCCTAAAATACATAAGACTAGTCTCAAATATCATGTTAAAAATCCAAACGTTTGAAAAGAATACGTAACTCTCTCTCTCTCTCTCTCTCTCTCTCTCTCTCTCTCTCTCTCTCTCGTGTGTGTGTATGTGTGTGTGTGTATGTGTGTGTGTTTATATATACTGAGGATTAAACTAAAGTCTTGCCAGCATGCTAAGCATGTTCCCTGTCACATAGCCAGGCTTTCAAGATGGGATTTCTCTAACATAATATTGATCATATTCAGCCCCCACTACTCCCCCTAACTCTTCCCAGATCCAAGCATACCTTCCCACCTCTTCCCAACTACGCATGCTCTTTTCTTGTCTTGTCTTTTCTTTAGATATTGGTGTTTTTTTTTGTTTTTGTTTTTTGTTTTTGGTTTTTCGAGACAGGGTTTCTCTGTCTAGCCCTGGCTGTCCTGGAACTCACTTTGTAGACCAGGCTGGCCTCGAACTCAGAAATCCGCCTGCCTCTGCCTCCCGAGTGCTGGGATTAAAGGCGTGTGCCACCACGCCCGGCTAGATATTGTTTTATTGACAAGGTCTCATTCTGTAGCCCTGGAACTTGTTAGAGCACATTAGCCTCGATGTCACAGAGATCTACCTACCTCTGCCTCCCCAAGTGCTGGGATTAAAGGACTGTGCCACTATACCCACTTCAAAATTTTTGAAAGAAGTGTCTTATGAAGCAACCATTTGCAACACCTAGGCAGGATACAGAGAAGCCACAGCTGATATTGCAGAACACAGGCTAACGAAGTCACAGGCTATGAGCACCCTTTTGCCTGACATGGTAAAGGAAGAGATGTGCTTCTTGTACCTGCATTGAGAAACCGCAAGTATTCTCTGAAATGAGCTGTCAGACAGGAGGAGCTTAGTCTCACAGATGAAGCAACCCACCAAACTAGTCTGCAGGAACTCACCCAGGTACAAGTCCCTGTAAGTGCTTGCCAGTCCTCTCTAAAGGCCAAGCCAATGTGACAGCCAGAGGCTTGGAGCACTTCAGATTAATAGATCTAGAGGAACAAATCAATAAAGGATATGCCCCAGGCACCTACTGTCCTTTCCTCTTCATGTCTGCTCAGCCCTTTAACTCAGCCTGGCCCAATTTGTGTACAGGACCTTGCTCTGTAGGCTTGATTGGTTCAGCACTCACTGTGCAACCCAGATAGGCTTCAAACACACTGGAACTCTTGCCTCAACCTCCCAAGTGCTGGAATTAGGAGCCTATGCTACCTACCGTACCTGGCTTCTCAATCTGTCCTACACTGGACTTTTTCAGCAGCTATAACCTTCCCAGGTTATTCTGTACCTAATTTCATATTATAAATTGGAGACTATGCTCTGAAATTTCCAGTTTCCTTCATCCTTCACCCCTTGGACTGAAATCTTTCTTTTTCTCCTTTCTTTCTTTCTTTCTTTCTTTCTTTCTTTCTTTCTTTCTTTCTTTCTTTCTTTCTTTTTGTTGTTGTTGTTGTTGTTGTTAATGGAGATGTTTTTATCTGCTAAGCAGCTTAATCCCTAATTCAGCAAGTGCCATAGAGTGAGTGTAGAGGTCAGAAGTCAACCTGTAGTAATATGTTCTTTCTTTCTACCATGTGACTCCTGAGGACTGATCTGAGGTCTTCAGCCTTGATGGGAAATGCTCCTACATGCTCCCTCAGCCATCTCCCAGGCCTGAAGAGCACTCATTTGTGGCTGACATGACTTAGCCATAGCTCTGTACAATACTATCCCCTCCCTTGCTGGCAACCACACTCACGAATAAATTAGAGTTATCAAATACAAAGACATGGGACCCCCAACAATCAGTTCAAAGTAAACCTCATCAGAGGCATAAGGAAAATGATTGGGGGAGTCTACATGAACTTGAAAAATTAGTATTTCTTGCCCTTGCTGGATGATGAGATTCTGAAAAGAAAAATAAAAAGAAGACTAGCTAAGAGCTCTGGCATGTATGGGAAAGATAAAGTCCAATTTCAGGGAATAGTTACCTCTGGAGTTAGTAGAAGTGAACCAAGACATAGAGAAGGAGCTCCAACTGGGGCTTGTCACCTTGATTTTCTTTTATGTTTGTTTGGGTGGGTGGTATTTTGTTTTGGAAACCACCATGTCATATAGGGAAGGCTTGCCTTGACCTTAACCATGTAGGCTACAATGCTGGAATCCCTGAGCCTCCTGCCTTTACTTGCTGTGTGTTGGGATTACAGGTATGTAAGCCATCAGGCCTGGCTTACTCAGTGTTGTGATCAAATCTAGAGCTTCATGCAAGCCAGGCAGTCCACCAGCTAAGCTGCCTCGTCAACC
Source organism: Mus minutoides (assembly GCA_902729485.2). NCBI lineage: Eukaryota > Metazoa > Chordata > Mammalia > Rodentia > Muridae > Mus > Mus minutoides. The sequence continues at coordinate 3,364,423 of LR749493.1, forward strand.
CTTCATTTTCTTTTTTTCAAAACATCCATTTAGGGGCTGGTGAGATGGCTCAGCGGGTAAGAGCACCCGACTGCTCTTCCAAAGGTGATAAGTTCAAATCCCAGCATCCACATGGTGGCTCACAACCATCTGTAACGAGATCTGGCGCCCTCTTCTGGAGTGTCTGAAGACAGCTACAGTGTATTTACATATAATAAATAAAATAAATCTTAAAAAAAATCCATTTATTTAGGAGAATTATAAAAGCAACACAGGGGGCTGGTGAGATGGCTCAGCGGGTAAGAGCATGGACTGCTCTTCCAAAGGTCCTGAGTTCAAATCCCAGCAATCATATGGTGGCTCACAACCATCCGTAACGAGATCTGATGCCCTCTTCTAGAGTGTCTGAAGACAGCTACAGTGTACTTACATATAATAAATAAATAAATCTTTTTTTAAAAAGTGACACAGTTCACAAATGAAACTGAGAGAATAAAAATGAATAAATTAATTTATAAAAAAAGAAAGTGAGAGAGCAAATAAATCACAGGAGTCTTTTCCCACCATGCAGATCTCAGGTATCAAACCTAGGCCTTCACGCTTGGTGGCAAGCACCTTTACCTAATGAGGCAACTCGCTGACCTTCTTTCCCTCACTTCCTTCTTCCTTCCTATCTTCCTTTTGTCTTTGAATTTGCTCCCCTTTTTAAAAATGTTGACATCATGATCGTTCCATACATTTAAAGTGAACAATAAGCTGTTCAATAAAAGCTATTTCATGTATAGAACAAATAGAAGCTACATTAAAAGTCTGCCATAGGGCAAGCTCCTTTGGCGCTACCCAAAACTGAAAAAAGTAACCATCGCTAAACTAAGACACACAGGAGCTACACCTCATTTCAAGGAGCAGGGATGGAAATCTAAATAATTTCTACCATGTTAGAAGAATCAAGTTCATTTGTTATAGTGTGCATTATTATATTCCTTAAAGCAGGACCTACTCAAAATCTTTGCATTTAAAGATGGTCAGGCATAATTCCGCCTATAAAATCAGAAGCAATTACATATCTGGTTACATACAATTTTCTCATCATACAAAAAAGCTTAGTTTAAAAAAAAGATAATATCAGTTAGTTCTCATTAAAATACTGATATCAAATGTCATTTTTTAAAAAAAAAATGAAATGTTAACCTTCCAAAATGTTTATGCATAAATAAGATAAACTATTTCATTATTTTAAAAGGCTTCAGTTAATTGTTTTCTAAGGTCTAATTAGGGCAAATGACATAATATTAGCCATGTATTGACCAAGCTGTGAGAGTCAGAGAGGTACAGAGATCAGGCAGCCTAGCTGTCCTTCTTGCTGCAGGGTGGCTACATGATCTATTTCCTTCATGCATTAGAAGCAGTAGGTGTCCATAATCAACCACCAAACGCATACATAATTGCATATACCAGCAAGATTTTGCTGACAGGACCCTGATAAAGCTGTCTCCTGTGAGGCTATGCCAGTGCTTGGCAAATACAGAAGTGGATGCTCACAGTCAGCTATTGGATGGAACACAGGGCCCCCAATGGAGGAGCTAGAGAAAGTAACCAAGGAGCTGAAGGGGTCTGTAACCCTATAGGAGGAACAGCAATATGAACTAACTAGTACCCCCTGAGCTTGTGTCTCTAGCTGCATATGTAGCAGAAGATGGCCTAATCGGCCATCATTGAGAGGAGAGGCCCTTGGTCTTGCAAAGATTATATGCCCCAATACAGGGGAATACCAGGGCCAGGAAGCAGGAGTGGGTGGGTTGGAGAGCAGGGTCAAGGGACGGTATAGGGACTTTTGGGATAGAATTTGAATTGTAAATGAAGAAAATATCTAATAAAAGCATTGTTTAAATAAAAAGCAGTAGATGTCAAAGCAAGAATTTCATTACTGCAACAAATGACAGAATATTTAAGAGAAGAAGAGCTCCTAGCGTCCAACAGCCTTTGCCATTCTACTATACAATCATTCCAATTTCATGTGTATTGGCAGAAGGGGCTAGGAAACAAAAGCAGGTCAAGACAGGTTTATAAAGGGAACGCCGAGTTAGCCACACAGTACAAACACATCATCTTAAGTCTGTCCAATGCACCGAAACAAGAAGGGCAGAGGTTACTGCCACTTTAACATGGCAATGTATTTGGTTGAGTGTGGAAAGCTAATCTTGATAAGAAAAAAATTTAGTTCTTTTCTTACAAGCACAAAAAAAAAAAAAAACAAAAACAAAAAAACAAAAAAACATCAACAGGAATTTTCAGTTGTGGATCAGAAAAAATGCAAAAGTAACTCTTAGAATACCTTTCCCCATTAGCCCACACAAGCTAAAGAAAGCAAGTGAAAATATCTTTCAGCCTAAATATCTACCTATATATTCCACCCTACCAACAGGTTTTTGATTAAAAGAAAAAACAATCAAAGCCTCTTACAGACTTTTTTATAGAGAACAAGAAGTAGTGTATTATAGTAGCATGGTTTGTATTTGACAAACAACTACACTTTGTGATTTGTTTTGCTGTTGGTCACTTGTTGTGGGTCCTCGGTTTGACTTTTCAACAGTCATGAGTTCTCTGACATTTCTTCATCTCCCTCTTCATCATGTACACATGTTGAAAAGAAAGGTCTAGCCGGGCATGGTGGCGCACGCCTTTAATCCCAGCACTTGGGAGGCAGAGGCAGGTAAATTTCTGAGTTCGAGGCCAGCTTGGTCTACAAAGTGAGTTCCAGGACAGCCAGGGCTACACAGAGAAACCCTGTCTCGAAAAACAAAAAACAAAAAACAAGAAAAGAAAAGAAAAAAAAAGAAAAGAAAAGAAAAGAAAAGAAAAGAAAGGAAAAGAAAAGAAAAGGTCTAGCTAATTTCATATTCAGTCCTTCGGCTTCCATTTCATTTCAAACTGTTGTTTTGCTGGTTCTTGGGAGAGAACTCCACGGCCTTCTTGTTCCTGAATTTGATTTTTGGGGGAGATCTTGCCTTTGGCAGCAGATAATTCCTTAGCTAAGAGACCTGCAGTTATGATATTGCCGGCTTCTAAATCACTATAGATTTCCTCCTCATCACCTATCACATTACAGTGAGGAGCATTGGGTTCCTCAGTTTTCACCAGATGTGTTGCCAGGGTATTATTCCATCCTTCTAGAGCTTTGTCCTCAGCTCTTCTCCTGGGCCTATTCTGCCCAGACCACCACCCTGGAAGACCCAAGGCATCTTGTTCTTCAGGATTTCCTTAACTGGCCTATGTGAGGCCATGGGCATCACTTTCGCTGCTTACTTCAGATATGTCGGCTCAGGGTTCCTGCTGGCATGGGGCCCTGGAGAAGGGATGGCTGCAACTGAGACCCTCCAGCCCACTGTGGAGTTGGTAGTGGCGGGGGGTGGGGGTGGGGGCTCAAGCAGTTCCATCTGTTGTCTTGGAAACCATTACCCAAGATGGAGAGATGGCTCAGCAGTTAAGGGCACTGACTGCTCTTCTGAAGGTCCTGAGTTCAAAGCCCAGCAACCACACAGTGGCTCACAGCCACCCATAGTGAGATCTGATGCCCTCTTCTGGTACATCTGAAGTCAGCAACAGTGTACTTACATATACTAATAAATAAATCTTTGGGCCTGAGCAAGCACAGGTCCTGAGTTCCATTCCTAGCAACCACATGATGGCTCACAAACATCTGTACAGCTACAGTGTACTCATATACACAATGACCCCTAGCCTACAGCCCTCTCTCTGCCTGCACTACTGGGAGCCCCTTGCTGCTGCCTGCACTGTAGCCTATGAGCCCACAGAGCAGGCCAACCTAGTGCCCCAGGACAGGAGTGACATAGACTCTGAAGCCCCCTTTATTTAGATGAAATTGTGGAGTCAGGTAGAGTGGTACATTCTAGTACTCCGAGCAGTCTAGAGTTGTTAGAAGAATGCAAAGTCCTCCTCAGCTATTTACTGATGGCACCCTGTTTCAAATAAAAATGAAATGAAAAGTCTGGTCATTCAAAACAAATGAAAACAACATGAGTCCCAAGAAGACAATCATCGAAAACAAAACAAAACAGGTCCCTTTCTTCCCGCTAGGGGACAGTCATAGACCATTTCCTAATCTCTTGCATCTCTCAGGGGCTAACCCCAGGAGGGATTACATCATGAAACATCACTTCCAATTCTGTGACCCACAAACATACCCCTATAAAACATTTCCAAGACAGACAGCAGGTTATAAAAATGTTTAGCCATGGGGGCTGGTGAGATGGTTCAGTGAGTAAGAGCACCCGACTGCTTTTCCGAAGGTGATAAGTTCAAATCCCAGCAACCACATGGTGGCTCACAACCATCCTTAATGAGATCTGGCGCCCTCTTCTGGAGTGCCTGAAGACAGCTACAGTGTACTTACATATAATAAATAAAAAATAAATCTTTAAAAAAAAATGTTTAGCCTTCCTTCAAATACTGCATCTGGCTAGCTTCATTGAGATCAGCATATGACCTCAAAACACATGACCCTGGCTGCAACTGTAACCACATACCCACGGCAAAGTCAGTCTACAATACGGAGCTATAAAATTAAGATGCTCCCAATTCAATTGCAGGCTACCCACTGACCTTAGCTGAGAACCTCACAGAATGGAATGAGTCCAGCCTCTGGCCTTTTGTGAATATACCAATTAGTATCCCCCAAGTAAGAGCTGAAAGAAAGCCTCTATGGTATTTGTCTACCCAGATGAAGGCTTAAGACATGCCACCTCAAGGGCTAAAAGGGGCATGTACTCATGGTCCCAAGGCCACACACTGCTAGGTTATTCCTCAGAGCAAGGCCTCCTGAGCTTCTTCTGCTCTGACAACTGTCAGGCTTTCCAGTGTCACCTAGACATCTGCAGCCATAGCTTAGCACCTCAAAAGTGACACAGCAGGAGGCTAGGTAAAGCATCAACAAGGAATACTGCTTCTCTAAGTTGAAGACTAAGGGAGAAGAGTGGAGAGGGATTTATCTCTGCCCTTTGTTCTCAGTAATTGTAAGACTCACAGAGCATATGTTCACATGGTGAAAAAAAAGCTCACTGTGAGAATGCACATAAATTCAGTCATAAATTGAATAACAGAGAATGTCTATGTGCATAAACACTAGGAGCTTAACTTTCACCACTTGTTCCTAGCTTGCAGGGTCATAAAAAAGTTTTAGATTATAACTATGTGGTCCTTGAAGTTTTGACAAACTGTCAATATCTTATCTCCTGTTTTTGCACCTGGGGTCCTGTGGTGTTTATCTTCTTAATGACCTTCAGTTAATGGATTTGGTATCCCTTGGAATGTTCCCTAAGTTTTAGAAGTCTGCTGTTATCTCAGAAACAATTAAGCAGACCTGTTATAAAAAGGAACTGGACCATCTCTGTGGGGTTGCCACTTGGAAACAATGGTAATGCTTACATGCTAGACGGTTCTGCAGAATAAACACTCTTTATCTTCACATACTGTCTGAGTCTGGGGTCTTCCTTCCTTCAGCGATTTCCAGACCCTTACAGAGAGTGGCTTTATTCATAATACTAGGAAATGTAGAAACTATAAACAACCCAGATGTCCCTCAACTGAAGAACAGATACAGAAAATGTGGGTTTTTTTTTTTTTTTTTTACACAATGGAATACTACTCAGCTGTTAAAAACAAGGGCTTCATGAATTTTTCAGGGTAGTGGGTGGACCTAGAAAATATCATCCTGAGTGAGGTAACTTAAACCCAAAAGGACATGCATGGTATGTACTCACTGATAAGTGGATAGTAGCCAAAAGGTACAGAATACCCAAGATATCCACAGATCCAAATAAGTTAAACAAGAAGGAAGGCCCAAGCAAGGGTGCTGGAATCACACTTAGAAGGGGAAACAAAACAGTTATAGGAGGCAGAGGAAGAGAGGGAACTGGGTGGGAGAGTAGAGGGAGAGGACTCTGGGGAGGCAGGATCAGGTGTGCGGAGAGACAGGAGAGAAGCCCAGAGAGCCAGGACAATGAATGGAAATACACATCTGCCTCGGGTTGAGGGAGGGGAGAATCTCTAGGTAGTCCCAGAGATCTGGAATAGGAGAGGCTCCCAGGAGTCAATGCGGGTGTCCTTAACCAAGATGCCTAACGTTGAGGACATGGAACCTGAAGAGGCCACCTCCTGTAGCCAGGCAGAACCCCCATTGGAGGGGATAAGGACACCAACCAACCCACCAAACTTTCAACCCAAAGTTTGTCCTGTCTAAAAGAAATGCAGGGATGGAACAGAGACTGAAGGAATGGCCAACCAATAACTGGCCCAATAGAAACCCATCCCGGGCTGGTGAGATGGCTCAGCGGGTAAGAGCACCCGACTGCTCTTCCGAAGGTGATAAGTTCAAATCCCAGCATCCACATGGTGGCTCACAACCATCAGTAACGAGATCTGGCACCCTCTTCTGGGGTGTCTGAAGACAGCTACAGTGTACTTACATATAATAAATAAAATAAATCTTTAAAAAAAAAAAAAAGAAACCCATCCCATGGGCAAGCACCAATCCCTGACACTAATAATCCCTGACACTTAATGATACTCTGTTATGCTTGCAGACAGGAGCCTAGCATAGCTGTCCTCTGAGAGGCTCCACCCAGCAGCTGACTCAGAGGGATGCACAGACTCACAGTCAAACACTGGATGGAGGGACCCTTATGGAGGAGCTGGAGGAAGGACTGAAGGCCCTGAAGGGGGAGGGAACCCCACAGAAAGACCAACAGTCAACTGATCTGGACCCCTGAGAGTTCTCAGAGACTGAGCCACCAGCCAAAGAACATACACAGGTTAGAACAGAGTGCCCCCACCCCTGTGTAGCAGGCATGCTTTGAGACCAGGTCTCATTCTGTAGCCCAGGCTGGCCTTAAACTCCTGATCCTCCCCCTCAGTTTTTCCAGTGCTGAGATTACACAGGCTTGGGTCACCATGCCTGTCTTATCCTGGTGTTCAAAAGGCAAAGCCTGACTCTCCTGTGGCCTGGGCAATTCTCCAGGCCTAAGAGAGCTGGTAAGGTTGGCCCTGTGTCTCCCTGTGATGGGGCACCTCCCTGTCACTGCTCAGATTTGGGCTGGGCCCTTGCATTAAGAGGGGAGAGAGGGAGAGAGTGGAGAGAGGGTAGAGTGGAGAGAGGGTAGAGTGGAGAGAGGAGAGGGGAGAGAGGGGAGAGAGGGTAGAGAGGGGAGAGAGGGGANGAGAGAGAGAGAGAGAGAGAGAGAGAGAGAGAGAGATGCTCACTACCATTTGAGTTACAGCTAACTGTGCTCCCCCCAGCCTCCAGGGCATTCCTGTTCCCTCAAACATGCCAAATTACCTTCATTAACAGCAGGACTTCAAGGGCCCTCCAGGCCTCCCATGATAGCTAAGGCTGCACCCACGCATCTAAGCCCATTCAGCTCACACTGAGTGCCCCCATGGAGGATGTAGACAGGGCCCTTGATGCCTGCCCCTTGTGGGGCGCAGTCCTGATTTCCCAGCCCCTCTTGTCTCCTCCCCCTCAGCTTTTGCACAGCCCTGGGTTGGTCTGTGTCTCCTCTCCTGCAGGTCAGTCTGTGGGAACTCAGGACTTGCCTGTGCAGGTCACAGCTACCCACTCTCCTCTGGGTCTTCTAACACACAGACCTCTGTTTGGAGAGGAGCCCAGGTCCGTGTAGCTGTGTCCTCGGTTACTTGGGGAAAGTGACAGGGGGTTCCTGTCCATGAGTAAGAATGTGGGCTCACTGGGATTATCATCTTGGTGCACTGTGGTAGAGAGGAATGGCCTGGTTATTGTTGAGTGATGGGAGGCATGTGGGCAGATACAGGCTGCATAAGTTGTATGATCTAGGGAGCTTTGGAGACCATAGCGAGGAGCCCAGAGGACAGTATCTGTGGAGGACTGAGGTTGACTTGATGGTCTGCTTAAGCCTACACAGAGCCCTGAGTGGGAGGCTGTCTCCTCCTGTGCCTGCACCGGGTCAGATGAAGTTCTGGTCATACTTCTGACTTACTTACTTACTTACTTACTTACTTACTTACTTACTTACTTACTCTTGACTTACTTCAGCCAGTAGGATGGATCCAGAGGTCCACCCTGGCATGTGTGTCACCTTGTATTTTGAGCCTGCCCAGGGCATGGACCCAGCTCTGAGTAATGCCTCCACCTGCCCCACATCTCTCCCCATTAAGTTGTTTGCCATTTTAGAATACTGAATCCAAATCCATTCTCAAACCCTGTCTTTGGAATTTGTACCTTGAACTCTGAAATAATGACTTCTTTGCTCTCTGTTCATTTTTTTTAAAGAAATCAGGTACTCTGACTTCTTCTGCAGGCTTCTTTCTCCCTTGCCACACTTATTAGAAGTACTTAATTTACCGATTTCTAGTGTTTATATTTAGAAGTAAACTTTCAGATTTTGCATATGTGGGTTAGGTATCTCTCTATCCACATAGAGAGAGAGATTTTGATTTGACTGTATTGTGTCTATTATGCATGTGGGCATGCATGACAAAGCACACATGTGGAGCGCAGAGAACAATGGGCAGGATTGGTTCTTTCCTTCCACCAAATGAGTCCTAGGCATTGGACTAAGCCCTTGCCAGCAAGCGCTTTTCCCCATCAAGCTATCTTTTTTTGTTTCTTTGTTTTCATTTGTTTTTAAAGTTTTCCTGTACTGAGCCATCTTGCCAGCCCCAGATATATTTTCTCCAAAATTTGTGTCAGTATATAGTAATTGTACCAAATAATGTGTTTTAGTGCGGTGTTTCCATATAGTTAAATAATGGACTTTCATCAGTTTTATTGCCGAATTCACTCTCTCGCTCTCTTCTTCAAGCCCTGGTACTGAGAAATCAACTTAGACCTTTCTGCCAGCTAAGTGAAGCTCTCTAATACAGAGCTGTGTCCCACAACTTCTGTTTTACTTTTTATTTTGAGACTAGCTCTTTTTTTTAAAGATTTATTTATTTATTATATGTAAGTACACTGTAGCTGTTTTTCAGATACATCAGAAGAGGGCGTCAGATCTCATTTTTGGATGGTTGTGAGCCACCATGTGGTTGCTCGGATTTGAACTCAGGACCTTTGGAAGAGCAGTCAGTGCTCTTACCCGCTGAGCCATCTCACCAGCCTGAGGCTAGCTCTTGATAAATTGCCAAGTCTGGCCTTGAACTTGCAATCCCCATGTCTCTGCCTCTTGAGTAGCTAAAGATAAAAAAAGCCTGTATCACCAAACCTAGCTTCCTTCTTGGAAAAAAAAAAAAGATGTATTTAATGCATGTGAGTACACCATAGCTATCTTCAGACACACCAGAAGAGGGCATCAGATCTCATTACAGATTGTTGTGAGCCACCAAGTGGTTTACTGGGATTTGAACCCAGGACCTTCAGTAGAACATTCAGTACTCTTAAACACTGAGCCATCTCTCTAGCCTGTAGCTTCCTTCTTTCTTTCTTACAATCATAGGCTAACATACAAAACTATCTCCCTTCTTTTGCTTCACAACTAACACATACACACACACACACACACACACACACACACACACACACACACACACACACAATTCCTCATTTTAAAATATTTCTTTGGGCTGGACAGATGGCTCAGTGGTTAAGAGCACTGACTGTTCTTCTGAAGGTCCTGAGTTCAATTCCCAGCAACCACATGATGGCTTACAACCACCCACACATAGTGGCTCACAACCACCCACCCATAATGAGATCTGAGACCCTCTTCTGGTGTGTCTGAAGTCAGCTACAGTTACTTACATAAAAATAATAAATAAATCTTTAAAAAATATATTTTTTGCTGGGTGGTGGTGGCGCACGCCTTTAACCCTAGCACTCAGGAGGCAGAGGCAGGTGGATTTCTGAGTTCGAGGCCAGCCTGGTCTACAGAGTGAGTTCCAGGACAGCCAGGGCTATACAGAGAAACCCTGTCTCAAAAAACATATATATATATATATATATATATATATATATATATATATATATATATATATATATATTTCTTTTATTGTATCTGAATATTTTTCTACACGTATGTAGTATGTGGACCACGTGCATGTCCCTGGAGGTCAGAAGAGGGCATAGAGTCCAATGGAACTGAAATGAGAGGTGATATGAGACACTATGTGGGTGATGAGAATCAAAACTTAGTCCTCTGCAAGAGCAGCAAGTTCTCTTAACTGCTGAGCCATCTCTTCCACCCCCAAATATGCCCCTTTTTTCTTCTAGGGGGCAGGGTCTCATGTACGCTGTTGGCCTGAAACTCACTAGGTAATCAAGGCTGGCCTGGACTCCCTATCTCCACCTTCCAAGTGCTTATTTCAGGCATATGCTTCTCCTCGCAGTGAAAACTAGGCCGTCTATTATCCTGAAGTCCTTCATCCAGTTCTCCTTCTTGGTCACCAATGTCCTCATTTTCCTCTTTTCTTTTCCTATTTACTAATTTATGTAAGAGACTTAATCATACTGCCTAGACTCTGGACCAAAGTGAGACCTTCTAGACTCTGTAATGGATCATAATGGATGGCTCTCAAAGACCTATATAGGGCCGGGCATGGTGGTGCATGCCTTTAATCCCAGCACTCGGGAGGCAGAGGCAGGTGGATTTCTGAGTTCGAGGCCAGCCTGGTCTACAGAGTGAGTTCCAGGACAGCCAGCACTACACAGAGAAACCCTGTCTCACTCGAAAAAACAAAAACAAAAACAAAACAAAACAAAAAGACCTATATAGGGACTCAAGCAACCTGGTTAGGAAGTTGTTGCCCAGAATCTGTGCTTTTCTTTAAACTGGCCATTTAATCCATGGAATGGACCTCAGTGCTTTGCATAAGCTTTTGTGGCTCATAGGTTTCTGCTTTCTCAGATGGCTGCTTCTGTCTGTTCACTTATCCCTGCCTAGGACCCATGTCCACCACCCCTGCTCCACCCATTCCACATTCTCAGTTATAGAGCCTTGCCCAACCTTTGTAAGTTGCCTCCACTATAGCCATGCCCAACCAGGACTTTGACCTCTTCACAAGGCCTGCTTTGGGTGTTTGTTATGGTATATTGATATGTAGCTCAAGATCACCTCAGTTTTCCTGCTTCAGCCTCTCAAGTGCCAGGACTACAGGTATGTGGCACCATGCCCGATGGATATGGGACACTTTGTCAACATTCTGCCTTATTCAGCCATGCATTATGCTTGCTGATTCATATCTGCTATCTCATTTGGTGGGCACACTAACCTTTTATGGATGAATTAGTCTTCAATTTCAGCCAACAATTACATCCTTTATCCTACAGGAAAAGAACAAGAACAAGGCCAACCAACAAAGCTGCTTCAGGTTATCTACTTCAAGATCTCTATGGGCTTTCAATTGTTTTGTTTCATTTATTTCAGTTATGAAAAATGTCAAATGAATAGATCTAGAAACAAGAGAGAGAGACAGAGAGACAGAGAAAGACAGAGACAGAGAGATAGAGGAGCTTAATGGAATCTTTAGGGACCTTTAAGGGTGACAAGAGATATTTAAAGTGCTAGAGAGATGTCTCAGTGGTTAAGAATGCTTCTTGCTCTTGCAGAGGACCTGGGTTCAGTTTTCAGCATCCACACGGTGGCTCACAAGCAGCTGTTACTCCAATTCCAGAGGATCTGATGCCCTCCTCTGACCTCTGAGGGCAAAAAGGCAGATTGATGGTACACACACATACATGTAGGAAAACCACTCATACATCGAAAAATAAATCTTATTTCGATGCCTTGGAGCTGGTGAGATGGCTCAGCGGGTAAGAGCACCCGACTGCTCTTCCGACGGTGATAAGTTCAAATCCCAGCAACCACATGGTGGCTCACAACCATCCGTAACAAGATCTGGCTCCCTCGTCTGGAGTGTCTGAGGACAGCTACAGTGTACTTACATATAATAAAATAAAATAAATCTTTAAAAAAAAAAAAAAAGAAGAGATGCCTAAGAGGGTGTAGACATAGCTCGGTGGTACAACACATATTTTGGTTTCCTTTCTGTTGCTGTGGCAAACATCATGACTAAACGGCTTTATTTCATCTTATTGTCTAAAGTCCATCATTAAAGGAAGTCAGGGCAGGAACTCAAGGCATGAACTTGGACCCAAGAACTAAAGCAAAGACCATGGAGGAATGCTACCAAGTAGCTCACTCCACATAGCTCTCTCTGTTGGTTTTCTCATACAATCCAGACCCACTAGCCGTGGGGGCAATACTCGCAGTAGAATGGGCTCTTTCACACCAACTATCACTCATGAAAATTCATGAAGTCGCCTGCAGGCCAGCCTGATGGAGGCATTTTCTCAACTGAGGTATCCTCTTCCCAGATTACTCCTGCAAAGCTGACAAAACAACAACAGCAACAACCAAGCCCTAACTTGCCCACGCGTTTACAGGAAGGAAAATGAGAGACAGGGATTATAAAAGAAAACAACAAACTTCCAAGGAAGATCAGAGTTGCCATCCAAAGAAATGCTGAGCAGGACTAAGGGCTGGACCTTGTGGGTGCTATGGCCCTGCGGACAGTGCGGGAGGGTTCCATACTGCCTTAGGAGTATCAGTGCCCATGTCCCCTGACATACAGTGTGCCACAAAATAGAGGATCTTAGCAAACTAAGTGGAACCCCAGAATGGGCCGGGAATAGGGCGGTGGCTGCTTCCGCTGGCTTTATGGAAGTGTCCTCCAGTGCAGGCAGCCTGGCACCTCCCCATAGTTCCAGTGGATGGTTGGCTACTCCAGAGCTCGTGTTGATTCCCCATTGGACCAACGGCTGTGTAAAAAAAACAAACCAAACCAAAGAAACGCTTGTCACTGCTCAGTCAAGTAGACCTGCACCTTGCCGCTTGCTGGTGCAGAGTCTGTTTTCCAAGTTCATGACTCTGCCTTCATCACTTCCTCCTGGATCCCGCCTCACTGGTACTAAGCCCTGGGCTGGGTCCCTAGCACCACATACCCAGGCATATAGTAACACCTCTAGCTTGCGCACACATACGCATCTTTTAATTGCCAAGACGCAAATGGTAGTTTACTACAGAGGGCTTTTTACCTTTCAGCCTTTTAAAGGTATTCCCCAACTTTCCAAACTCCATCATTTCCACCAAGGGAAGTTAATCACAGTTATGACTTGGATTTTTTTCTGTGCAACTACAACCTCTATGCTGATGGATCCCAACTCCTCCCTCTTCTTTTTAGACATCATTTGACTGGTGATGGTTCTTCTCTCACCCCTTTCATATTCATATTGCCCTAAATAAAAGGCACTTCTCTTGCCCCTCTCAGACATGCTAGGCAAGCATTATAACAATTGAGCTATATTCTAATAACTTTAATTACCTTAACAGTTTAATATAGATCATTCATGTATCAAGTGACAGTGATACCCACAGTAAGAGATTGTTTGGAGGATTTGGTTTGCTTTTGGATACAAGAGCACCACTCTATTACCTGGGCTAGCCCGGATCTCAAGGCAGAGTACCGCTCTATTACCTGGACTAGCCTGGATCTCAAGGCAAAGTACCGCTCTATTACCTGGGCTAGCCCGGATCTCAAGGCAGTTCTGGTTCTGCCTCCCAAGTATTGCCATGGCAGGCCTCAGCCACCAAGCCTACTACGTTTGCTATGAGATAGGTTTGTTTCTTTTAATTAATTCATTTTAATTGGATTCATTTGTTTGTTATTTATTTCTATTTTTTGGTTTTCTGAGGCATGGTCCCACTTAGCCCAGGCTAGTCTTGAAGTAGCCAAGGATGACCTTGAACTCCTGACCCTGCCTCTACCTTCCAAGCCTTGGGATTATAGGTGTACGTCGTCACACCTGTTTTCTGAAGTATTGGGTATTGAACCAAAGGTTTTATGCACGACAGGCATGTGGTCTACCAGCTGACCTGCATTTCCAGCCTCCTCCATTTTTTTTAAATTAAAGGTGTCATATTCTAGCTTAGGTCTGAACTCTAAGCAATCCCCCTGTTTCAGCTCCCTGAGTGCTGGGATTATAGGTGTGAGCCAGGGTGCATTTAAATGTTGTGACATTTAAATGAGATAATTCCTTTAAGCAAACAGCTCACATTAGATGGTCAGTAAACAATAAAGGTAGGCGGCCCCTATGAATTCTTCTGCACCTCCTATATCTGACCACCAGGTGGCAGACTCCCACAGCTAAACCCTTCTAGGCAGACGTGGCCTAGTCGATGGTCCGATCCAGCACCAGAGAGGGGCAAAATACAAGAACGCAACTATTTGTCCCTCTCCTGTCCCTGGTCCCTGATACTCTGGTGCAGGACTGCTTTTGAATGAGCACTCCCCTTTCTGAACAGTAAGCTCAACTTTAAGCCTTCTGACTCTAGGAATCATAATTTGGAAAAAACAACAATGTTCTTCAGGAAGCTGGAAGAACATTCAAGGTAGAGATGCAAACCTCCGCTGATTTAGGAAAAGGCCAAGGGTTAGAATGAAATCTGTAGGAGAAAGTATAGGCTGCGAGAGAAGGAAAGATAAGACTTGTTTACTCAGTCACCTCTCACAAGGCTTTATCTCAGCCCTTTCATTTAAGCCACTAGCAACCTGAAGACGCCACCTCCCAGCCCCTGGCCACACCTCCCAGCCCCTTACCATCTCTTTAATCCCACTGATTTGCTAGCTGGCATTTTTCTCAGCTGTGTTTCAGAAAGAAGAATTAGAGTCCCTAGCAAAGAAGTCATCATTCTTTTCTGAGTTCCTGAGTTTTCCTGAGTATCCGTGCTGCCACGTTCCCATTCTCCCCATCAGAAACTCAAGTTCCATTTTTGAAAGACATCTTTTTTTCCTTTTTACAACAGCTTCTTTGACTCTGCAGCTAACTGAGCCGCATATTTAATTTCCCAAGTGCCTAGTATTTTCTTTTTTTAACGTTGGCATATTTTTTTCAGGCTTCCAACAGGTTATTTTATTTTTAAGCAATCCACAGGTTTCCTGTGGGTTATTGACTTTGCGAATGTTAGCCTTAATTTTTCCTAATGTAATATAACATGTAGCATACCCAAACAGGAATAGGCCTTGTTCAGACAGCATCCTGAAGAGGAAATATTGATTTAGTCTGCTCTATCTGGACAGAGACATGGCTGTAACCATTGGTAACGCCCAACCACTTTTTTTTTTTTTTTCTTTTTTTGGTTTTTCAAGACAGGGTTTCTCTGTGTAGCCCTGGCTGTCCTGGCACTCACTTTGTAGACCAGGCTGGCCTCGAACTCAGAAATCCGCCTGCCTCTGCCTCCCGAGTGCTGGGATTAAAGGCGTGCGCCACCACGCCCGGCCGCCCAACCACTTTTTAAGAGCTCTTTCCCTCACACAGAAAAGATCTCTTCTCAACGTTTTCTTTTGGTGCTGAGAACGGAATGCCTAGGGTTTTCATACGCTAAGCACAAGACTACCACTCAGCTACACTCCAGCCTAAAGCTTTCTGAGAAAATCGGAGGCGGTGATTGAGAAAAGGGATCCTCTCCTCCAGAAAGAACAAAATAACAAAACGCAAAGGCCAACGTTGTCAACTTACCACTAATTCCTTCTCTCTCTCCTGACAATGACGCGGTGGCTGGAGGAAGCAAATCAATTTCTACAACAACAAGACGCTAAGAACTAACAGCCAGTTACCCAAAAACAACATCTTCTATTTCCTGCAAATCATGCTGTACCGAGGGAGGCCTGCATCCTTCCTTCCACCCCAGACTTCTGCCATTACTATCAACAATTAAGAAATAGGCTTGTTACATATGCAGCTAGAGACACAAGCTCTGGAGAGAGGCCCCTTGGTATTTGGGCAAACTTTATATGCCCCAGTACAGGGGAACGCCAGGGCCAAGATGTGGGAGTGGGTGGGTAGGGGAGCAGGGCAGGGGGTGGAGGGGTATAGGGGACTTTCGGGATAGCATTTGAAATGTAAATGAATAAAATATCTAATAAGCCGGGTATGGTGGTGCACGCCTTTAATCCCAGCAATCGGGAGGCAGAGGCAGGCAGATTTCTGAGTTCGAGGCTAGCCTGGTCTGCAAAAGTGAGTTCCAGGACAGCCAGGGCTATACAGAGAAACCCTGTCTCGAAAAACCAAAAAAAAAAAAAAAAAAAAGAAAGAAAGAAAAGAAAAGAAAAGAAAAGAAAAGAAAAGAAAAGAAAAGAAAATATCTAATAAAAAATTGGGAAAAAAAGAAATAGGCTTGTTGTGCACACGGCACTAAAGAAGACATCCCTTGCAAGGCTCAAGGAGCACTGTGGAAAGGTGGACAGGAAGTCTGGAATAGCTGGAAGCTGAGATGAAGGGGTATGAAATGCCAGTCTTTAGATTGTATACAACTACTGCAGTTATTGACTGACAACTTAGTTACTTGTAATGGATACATACAAGACAAGCCCTATCAGTAAGTCAAGGAAGGGGGAGGGGCTCACAGGATCCCTCTCTTTACCTATGAAATACTGGCTATTTATTGACAAGAACCTGGAAGAAGGGGAGCCAGCATCTTTAATTGTGTACCTATTGCCAAGTCCACCAGGCTTCAAGAGATAGATCAAATCCGAGGTTGCCCCTGAAAGCCCTGGTTAATCCCAGTGGATCCTAAAACAAAGAGTCACGAATAAGCCAGAAAGCTCCTGTGGGGAGGTAAGGAAGGGACAGTTGAAAGTTGTCCTCAGTATACCTGTGCAAAACAGCCTTTCAAATTAATGGTTTAAAACATATTTAGCTGCTTGTATGCATATGAGTGTTCTGAGTTACATATATGTGTCCACCCATGTGTGCCTGGTACCTGCAGAACTTCCAGGTAGTTGTGTCTTTTTTTTTTTTTTTTTTTTTTTTTTTTTTTTTAGTTTTTCGAGACAGGGTTTCTCTGTGTAGTCCTGGCTGTCCTGGAACTCACTCTGTAGACCAGGCTGGCCTCGAACTCAGAAATCCGCCTGCCTCTGCCTCCCGAGTGCTGGGATTAAAGGCGTGCGCCACCACTGCCTGGCTTCCAGGTAGTTGTGAACCACCATGTGTGTGCTAGGAACAGAACCCGAGACACTGAGCCATTTCTCCAGGCCAGAAATTGAATTAATAATGATGAAAAGAAATAGGATTGTAGGGACACTACTCTCTCACAGTGCCCTAACCTTGCATGTACCCACATAGGCAAACTTTGGATCCATACCCCACCTGAGTTCTGACATAAGACCTTGTCCTTTGCCTCCTAAGAAAACGGTTTTGTTGTGTTGGTGGTGGTGTTGGTTGGTTGGTGTACTGGCTAGTTTTTGTGTCAACTTGACACAGCTGGAGTTATCAGAGAGAAAGGAGCTTCAGTTGGGGAAATGCCTCCATGAGATCTAGCTGTGAGCGTAAAAGAGTTAATCACTAGTTCCCGGGGAACACCCACCCTGGTAGAGACCCGACCGTCAGAACCCAAGATATTCTCTCGTCCGACTCGTTCGGTCCCCTTCGTTCGGTCATTTCTTGTAGGGAGGTACCGGAGACGTAGTCGAGGAGCTTCCTGACCTGCTTGAGTTCCAGTCCTGACTTCCTTGGTGATGAACAGCAGTGTGGAAGTATAAGCCAAATAAACCCTTTCCTCCCCAACTTGCTTCTTGGTCATGATGTTTTGTGCAGGAATAGAAACCCTGACTAAGACAGTTGGTTTTGTGTGTTTGTTTTGCTTCCCAGGTTCTGATGAGAAATGGCGGTTGCTGCCCTGTCTCTGCAGAACGCAAATCTACTTTCATGTAGAATATGCATATTCATAAAATAAGAGTGCTGTGTGAGCTGGGCAATGGTGGTGCAAGCCTTTAATCCCAGCAATTGGGAGGTAGAGGCAGGCGGGTTTCTGAGTTCGAGGCCAGCCTGGTCTACAGAATGAGTTTCTCAAAAAAAAAAAAAAAAAAAAAAAAAAAAGAGTTCTGTGTGACTACAAAGTTCAAATCTGTGTAAATGGATATTCCATAGAATGTAAAGTCACAGAATATGATCTCCCCAAACGTAGCCTCAATTGACATTCCCCCCAAGAAGTGCCCCTCATGGTTCAGGCTGCAGCCTTCTGGCCCCTCCCACTTTACTGTAATTGTCTTTAGGATGGCTGGCAGGGGTCACAGGGAGATGGTATTAGGTTGACTCTTACTTTTGCTGTATATCTTAAAATATGTAAACCTAAAATTGACTCACATCTTTGTAGACATTAATATACTAGATAGCTTGGCTCTGCGTTGTCTTGGGTGTAAACTTTACAGAGTCCATATAACCAGGTGTTAGCTGTGTCTGAGGCAGAACTGATTGACAAACTCTGAGTCATCTTCCATCCTGGAAACTGTTGCTATTTCCACCTGAAGCTTCATTCTTGACAAGTATTCAATGTCAGTGGGAAGAAAAATAGTGGCATGGTCCATTATTATTGCTGTCATTCAAAATAGTTTCATTGCTTTTAAAATCTTCTATGCTCTTCCTATTTGTCCCTGTCACCAGCTAACCATGGGCTAAGTGACCTTCCATAGAGTCACCCAGTTGCAGGCATGTAAGTCCTTTCAGGCTGCCTTCTTACACAGAATACTGTTCATTCCAAGCTCTGCGAAGTCTTTCCAGGGTTTGGTAGCTTGTTTAATTTTAGTGCTAAGAATAGTTCATTGTCTGGATTTTGTTTATTCATTTACCAATTAAAGGGCATCTAGGCCTTTAATCCCAGCACTCGGGAGGCAGAGGCAGGTGGATTTCTGAGTTCGAGGCCAGACTGGTCTACAGAGTTCCAGGACAGCCAGGGCTACACAGAGAAACCCTGTCTCGAAAAACCAAAAAAAAAAAAAAAAAAAAAAAAAAAAAAAAAAAAAAATAATCCCTGGGCTGGTGAGATGGCTCAGCGGGTTAGAGCACCCGACTGCTCTTCCGAAGGTGATGAGTTCAAATCCCAGCAACCACATGGTGGCTTACAACCACCCGTAACAAGATCTGACGCCCTCCTCTGGTGCGTCTGAAGTCAGCTACAGCGTACTTATGAAGAATAATAAGAAATGAATCCTTGGACCGGAGAGACCAACCGGAGCAAGCCAGGCTGTCCGGAGTGAGCGGAGCCGAACGGGGACGGCCAGAGCAAGCGGCGACGCCGGAGCTAGCAGGGCCGGAGCGAATGGGGCCGAACTGGGACGGCCGGAAAGAGCAGGGCCAAACCGGAGCAAGTGGAGCTGATCGGAGTGAGCGGGGCTGGCTGGAACAAGCGGGAACCGTACGGGGGCGGCCGGGAGCAAGTGGGGCTGGCCGGAGCGAGCGGGGTCGAGCAGAGCGAGCAGGGTTGACCGGAACAAGGGAAAAAAAATCCCTGAGCCGGGCGTGGTGGTGCACGCCTTTAATCCCAGCACTTGGGAGGCAGAGGCAGGCGAATTTCTGAGTTCAAGGCCAGCCTGGTCTACAAAGTGAGTTCCAGGACAGCCAGGGCTACACAGAGAAACCCTGTCTCGAAAAACCAAAAAAAAAAAAAAAAAAAAAAAAAAATCCCTGCTTTAAACATACATGCACAGTTCTTGTGTGGACATCCTTTTTCAGTCCATTTGGGTAAATGTCAGAAGACCCTGACTGTTGAGTTATACAGTAGGACAGTGTTTAGTTTTATAGGTAACTGAAGGACCCAAGCACAGGAGATAGTTTAGTACTCTGGGACCTCCATTGGCTTTTGAGTTATACACACACACTTCCTTTGCCAGATTGCCCTTGGCAACCCTACTTCCTCTGCCTGCATTTAGTATACTCTCACAACCTTCTCCAAACAATGTATCTAGAATCTTCAGAACTCAACCCTGACTCCTGTATCAGGTAACATGTACTCCTGTCTTTCAACAATGGTAGAAGTGGTAACAATCAAATTTGGACAGTTTCTATCCAAGTGTATTCTGAGCATATTTAGGTATAGAGAATGGAAGGTTGACGCCAGTGTGAACTGGGTTAGGGCACATGTAAGGCAAAGCTGAGTCCTCCAGTAACATTTCAAGGGAGAATTCTCTACTTACCATCTTGTACCCATGTACAATTGGGTGTGCATATGATTAAACTAGGTTGTATTATGGGAATGGAAACAAACCACAGAGAAATTATTATTTAACTTTATCTAGCAATCAAAATAGAGAGTCAACCAAACTATGTTCCCTAGTAACCAACACTTCTTTCTCTTGAAGCCCATAAAAGAAAATTCTGAACAATAATTGGGGCCCTTGGGTAGTCTCATCCATGTGGCCTGATACCAACATTTTAAAATTTTTATTTTTACTGTATGAGTGTCTTATCAGAATTTATGTATGTGCAGAAGAGAACATCAGATCCCCCGAGGACTGAAATTACAAACAGTTCTGAGCTACCATGTGGTTCCTGGGAACTACACCTTGGTCTCCTGTAAGAGCAGCAAGTGTTCCTAACTACTGAGCCATCTCAGTGGGAACTTCAGGCCATCTCAGTCTTGACAGCGGGTATCTTCCTTTAATCTCTATTATCGGTTTGCCTCAATACAAAATGTTTTCTTGCTTCTTTTGTAAGTCCGTGTGAGCCCCATTCCCAAGTTTTTGAACAAGAGGCCAAGAAAACATTTGGCCCAGTTTCCCACCACAGGTAACAAAACTTGCAGCCGTCCACGTCCCTGTACCAGTCTGCATTGGCATCAGCAATGATAAAGGTCACACTCCCTGTCATCCCAGCCAGCCTTTGATGCTGTCCACGCTCTGGATTTCGACAGTTTTAAAATGTGCTCGGTTACATTTCACTTGCACTACATGTGAAGTACAATGTCTGTCTTTGCATCCTTCTCTGGCTGATGACCTCATCTTTGGCTAAGTAGCATTCAGGTCTGTGATCCATTTTGAGTTAAGCTGTTAATCTCATACAGTTGATTTTGTTTGTTTGTTTGTTTGGTTGGTTGGTTGGTTTGGTTTTTCAAGACAAGATTTCTTTGTGTAGCCTTGACTGCCCTGGAACTCACTCCTGTAGATCAGGCTGTCCTTGAACTCAGACATCTGCCTGCCTCTGCCTCCCAAGTGCTGAGATGAAAGGCATGCACCACCAACCCACCACACAGTTTTGTTGTTGTTGTTGTTTTTGGTTTTTGGTTTTACGAGATAGATAGGGTTTCTCTGGGTAGCCCTGGCTGTCCTGGAACTCACTTTGTAGACCAGGCTGGCCTCGAACTCAGAGATCCACCTGCCTCTGCCTCCTGAGTGCTGGGATTAAAGGCATGCACCACCAGGCCCGGCGCAAATACTTTTAAATACTGAGAAATCTCCCTACCTCCTTTCCTTAATCTATAATTATGCACATCTTTATGTGTCTATGTGGGGGCATGTACAAAGGCATGGAAGTGCCCTCAGAGGCCAAAAACCATCAGAGCCGCTGGAGTTGGGAGTTATAGGAGACTGTGACAGCCAGCCATGGATGCTGGGAACTAAACTCAAGTCCTCTGCAAGATCAGCAAGCTCTCTTAACGGATTAGCCATCTCTCTGGCCCCTAGTACTGTATCATTTGTGGTTCCTAGATTTTATACAGATACATCTCTGTGTGTGAGACAGAGGGAGGGGAGAGAGAGAGAGAGAGAGAGAGAGAGAGAGAGAGAGAGAGAGAGAGAGAGAGAATGTGTGTCTGTGTGTGTGTCTGTGTCTGTGATATCTGAAAAAGGACTAGGGGGAGAGAGGAGAAAAAGGTTGATTGTAGCACAAGGGAGAATAGACTCGTGTGTGTGTGTGTGTGTGTGTGTGTGTGTGTGTGTGTGTGTGTGTTTGTGTGTGTGTGTGCACATATATAGATAGATTTTTAGAACTTAAAAAGAAAAAGTCAAAATTAAAAAAAAAAAGAAAAGTCAATGCTATAAAAAGCATGTGCATGCGCATAAATAAATAAATAAATAAATAAATATTTTAAAATGCTTTGTCTTGGAGTATTGTTTGGGTTTTATGAGTCAGGCACAGTCCACCCAGCACTGGTCCAGTTTCCAACTTGCTATGCAGCTCAGAATGTCCTTGCCCACCTCCAGCCTCTGTCCACAATGTGCTGGGATGATAAGTATGTGATGCCAATGGCCCCTTGAAATGTTTTGAAATGGGTGTCAATGGGGCAAAGTAAGTTGCAATAAACATTTCTGCATATGTTTCTTTGGGAACATGAAGTTGTGCGTCATATTCTGAGGTGCACTTTGTGAACCATCCAATCTGGATGCCTTCAGCCCCACTAGGTCTGGCTGACTTACCCTCCAAAGGCAGCTTGACCACTGCTTTGTGCTGTTGGATTTCGTGTCTGCCACTCTACCGATGTGAGCTTCGATCTCATCACATCTCTCAGTCTTTTACTACAGAAAATCTTAGACACGTGTAAAATTTGAATGCAGGTAGTGAATTTCTGATCCTTCAGTCTGTGCCTGCCAAGTGTTAAAATTACCGAGGTTTATACTTGCTATGGTAGGAATCCATGGTTCTGTGAATGCTAGGCAAGCACTCTCCCAGCTGGGCTACATTCTCCTCCCGCTTTTTCAGATTAAGATAGTGTTTTGGCATGTAAACCTGGCTAGCTTGGAATCCACTGCCACCTGAGTGCTAGAATTACAGGTATATGCCACTTTGCCAAACATCAATATACTTTATCCCTAAATACAGGTGTAAGATAAAGTTGGGTGTAGTGATTTACACCTGCAATCCCAGTATTACAGAGGCAGGAAGATCACAAACCCAAGGCCAGTGTAGTATCTACCTTAAGATTTTGTTCCAGGGCTGGTGAGATGGCTCAGCGGGTAAGAGCACCCAACTGCTCTTCCGAAGGTGATGAGTTCAAATCCCAGCAACCACATGGTGGCTTACAACCACCCTTAACAAGATCTGACGCCCTCCTCTGGTGCGTCTGAAGTCAGCTACAGCGTACTTATGAAGAATAATAAGAAATGAATCCGAGCCGGGCGTGGTGGTGCACGCCTTTAATCCCAGCACTCGGGAGGCAGAGGCAAGTGGATTTCTGAGTTCGAGGCCAGACTGGTCAACAGAGTGAGCTCCAGGACATCCAGGGCTACACAGAGAAACCCTGTCTTGAAAAATAAAAACAAAAACAAACAAACAAACAAAGATTTTGTTCCAAACAAATAAAAAGACAGATGTGGTAGAGCAAGACTACAATCCAGCCGGGTGGTGGTGGCACACGCCTTTAATCCCAGCACTTGGGAGGCAGAGGCAGGCAGATTTCTGAGTTTGAGGCCAGTCTGGTCTACAAAGTGAGTTCCAGGACAGCCAGGGCTTATACAGAGAAACCCTGTCTCAAAAACAAACAAACAAACAAACAAAAAAAGACTACAATCCAGCATGTAGGGTACAGAGGCAAGGAGATCTCTTGATTCAAGGTCATCCTATTAAATAATGAGTTGAGGCCAGCCTGAGCTATATAAGATATTCCATATCTATATACTGTCATATGGGTTTATATAGTGAGTATCAATATCAAAATATATACACATACATACTCTTCTGTCTCCCTCCCTCTCTCCCTCACTCCTTCCCTCACTCTCTCTCTTTATATATATAAATAATTCCTTCCAGAAAGTTTCCTAACTCAACTTTCATTAGGCAACCAGTATTTTTATTTTAGCTTTTGAATATATTTATTTTGTTATTTTTAGTTTTATATATATACTAATACTAATATGTGTGTGTGTGTGTGAGAGAGAGAGAGAGAGAGAGAGAGAGAGAGAGAAAGAGAGAGAGAGAGGATATGTGCATGTACATACCCAAGGAGATCAGAAGAGGGTATCCAATACTCTGGAGCTAAACTTACAGCCCCATTTTGAGTGCTGGACACCAAACCTAGGTCCTCAGTAAGAGCAGCATGTATTCTTAACTGCTGAGTCACCCCCTTCCCCTTTTTGTTTTCTTGAGAATGGGTCTCCTGTAACCGATGCTGTTCTTTAACTTATTCTGTAGTTGATTCTAAACTTGAGGTCCTTCCTTATCTTCAAGACCCTCTACCTGATGAACACAGTCTTTTTCCTGTTCTGGATACTGTGTACTGTTTTGTAGATAGTTTCTCTCACGAAGTGTACTGTTTTTGAGATTTGTCGAGGTCATCACATCTCTCAGGAATTGATGCCCATTTACTGTTGAGAAGAATCCTACTATATGAATATTCCAGGTTGTTTATCTGCTTTCCCAGTGATGGACGTGCTTCTCTTTTAGTTTTACAGTATTATAAATTAAGCTGCTTATTCTTTTTGTAAAAATCCATTTATTAGCCGGGCGTGGTGGCGCATGCCTTTAATCCCAGCACTCAGGAGGCAGAGGCAGGCGGATTTCTGAGTTCGAGGCCAGCCTGGGCTACACAGAGAAACCCTGTCTCGAAAAACCAAAAAAAAAAAAATCCATTTATTTCACGTGTGTATTCATCTGTGTACACCAGTTTGTCTGCATGTACAGATCAGAGACCAACTTGTGAGAATTAGTGTGCTCTCTCTCTCTCTCTCTGGCCCTTCCCTCCCTCCCTCCCTCCCTCCCTCCCTCCCTCCCTCCCTCCACCACGGGTGGGGGGAGGGGGGTGGTTTCCAGGGATTAAACCCTGATCACCAGGCTTAGCAGTAAGCTATTTTAGCCACTGAACCATCTAGGTGGCCCACCTCATCATTCTTGTAACCCCCTTTGATTGAGGACATAGATTTTCATTTCTCTTCAGTTTATGTGTGAATTTTGCATTGTTTTGTTTTGTTTTTTTTTTTTGGTTTTTCGAGACAGAGTTTCTCTGTGTAGCCCTGGCTGTCCTGGAACTCACTCTGTAGACCAGGCTGGCCTCAAACTCAGAAATCTGCCTGCCTCTGCCTCCCGAGTGCTGGGATTAAAGGTGTGTGCCACCACTGACCAGTGCATTGTTCTGCTTACTAGTAAACCTGAACACATTTTAGGGTAGGCATTTCCTTCTGTGTATTTTTTAATCCATACACTTTGCTGGCTTTTGATTGGGTTGTTTGTCTTCTAACATTCATTTATTTATTTATTTATTTATTTATTTATTTATTTATTTTTTTATTATATGTAAGTACACTGTAGCTGCTTTTGATTCTCCAGAAGAGGGCATCAGATTTCCTTACGGATGGTTGTGAGCCACCATGTGGTTGCTGGGATTTTAACTCTGGACCTTCGGAAGAGCTCTTAACCACTGAGCCATCTCTCCAGCCCAACACTGTTATATTTTGAAGCTCTTCTTCTGGAATATTTTGAAGCTCTTCTTCTGGATGCTAATCATGTGTCTCTAATTTTGTGTTGTACATATCCTGTTGTTTTACCTTTTTTGTGTACCTTTCTTATGTGGAATTTAAATTTTTAATGCAGTCATATCTGTATTTTTTTTCTTTTATACTTTTTTGTTCAATTTCTTTTTTTTAAGATTTATTTATTTATTATATGTAAGTACACTGTAGCTGTTTTTCAGATACACCAGAAGAGGGCATCAGATCTCATTTTTGGATGGTTGTGAGCCACCACGTGGTTGCTGGGATTTGAACTCAGGACCTTTGGAAGAGCAGTCAATGCTCTTACCCTCTGAGCCATCTCACCAGCCCTTCAATTTCTTTAAGACAAAAGTCTTAAAATCTGAGGTCTATTCGTAATATTCCTAAAGGGTATATAAAAGCTAGGCGTGGTGGCACATGCCTTTAATCCCAGCACTCAGGAGGCAGAGGCAGGCGAATTTCTGAGTTCGAGGCCAGGTTGGTCTACAGACTGAGTTCCAGGACAGCCAGGGCTACACAGAGAAACCCTGTCTCGAAAAACAAAAAGGGGGCTGGTGAGATGGCTCAGCGGGTTAGAGCACCCGACTGCTCTTCCGAAGGTGATGAGTTCAAATCCCAGCAACCACATGGTGGCTTACAACCACCCGTAACAAGATCTGACGCCCTCCTCTGGTGCGTCTGAAGTCAGCTACAGCGTACTTATGAAGAATAATAAGAAATGAATCCTTGGACCGGAGAGACCAACCGGAGCAAGCCAGGCTGTCCTGAGTGAGCGGAGCCGAAGGGGGACGGCCAGAGCAAGCGGCGACGCCGGAGCTAGCAGGGCCGGAGCGAGTGGGGCCGAACGGGGACGGCCGGAACGAGCGGGGCCAAACCGGAGCAAGTGGAGCCGATCGGAGCGAGCAGGGCTGGCTGGAACAAGAGGAGGCCGTACGGGGGCGGCCGGGAGCAACTGGGGCTGGCCGGAGCGAGCTGGGTCAAGCAGAGCGAGCGGGGTTGACCGGAACAAGGGAAAAAAAAAAAGAAAAACAAAAAGGTATATAAAACTTCCTAAGGAATACAATCACATAGATAGCTTAGCATAGTATAGTACAATCACAACACATACTAATCCTACCACTGGGGGGAGCACACGGAGGAGGAGAAGGAGTTAAAAGACAGCCACAACTACATAGTTAAAGATACTATTTTACATGAGACCCTACCTCAAAAAAAAACAAAAAAAAACAAAAAACAAGTACCTGGGGGTGCACCTCAGGTGGCACAGTGTACACCTACCCTGCACGAGGCCAACCTTCGATCCCAGAACGGCATAAAACTGGGTGTGGGGCTGGAAAGTTGGCTGAGCAAGAAATGTGAGTTTTCTAATAAGCCTGACAGCACCAGGCAGTAGTGGCTCATGCCTTTAATCCCAGCACTTGGGAGGCAGAGGCAGGCGGATTTCTGAGTTCGAGGCCAGCCTGGTCTACAGAGTGAGTTCCAGGACAGCCAGGACTGCACCGAGAAACCCTATCTGGGGGGGGGGGGGGGGGGGGGGTGGTGGCGCCTGACCACCTGAGTTGCATAGCTGAAGCTCACATAGTGAAGGAGAGAACAGAACAGACTCCAACAAGCTGTTCTTTGACCTCCAAATGTACAAAATAAATAAATATTTAAAAAAAAAAACAAAAACAAAAGTGGAGACAGGGGAATCAAATGCTCATGGTTATCCTTGAATCTATAACAAGTTCAAGACCAACCAGGGTTTTTTCAAGGTGTTTATTTGTCTGGGGGAGCTTTGTGTAGCATAGGCTGGCCTTGGATTAATTACATAGTTGAGAATGACTTTGACAAGCAGGTACCACTGTGTATGATTGTATGAGGTACCGGGCATAGAACCCAGTGCACTGTGCATGCTAGGCCAGTGCTCTAGCAACTGAGCCATATCCCCAGCCCCCTTTTCTCAATAGTGCTGGTGTGATTTCCCCACTCAGTTTCCCTTCTCATCCTTCTTTTCCCAAGTGAGCCTGCATCCTTTCCCCAGGAATTGACTCATGCTAAACCTCAGAAATCACACTCGAATCAGATGTGAAGCCTCTGACAACCCAAACAAAGGAGCAAATCAATATATTGATGTTCAAAGTGTACATACCATCAGGCCTGGTGGCAAAAGTCCTTCATCTCAGCATCTGCAAACACCAGCCAGGAGGCTCGAGAGTTCAAGGCCAGCCTGTCAACTTCTCCATTCGTTTAAAATGTTTCACAATAACACATCAAAGGGATAATGAACAAACAGTACTGATGCCCTCCCTGAGTCCTAGTCTTGTGTCTTTCTCGGTTACTGACAGCTAGTCCCATGGGGAAAAAGGAAAGGAAAGAGAATTTGGGTATCTTAGGATTTGGAAATGAGAACCACAGAACCATAAAGGTGCCTGCTACTAAACTTGGCAACCTGATTTCCACCACCAGAACCCAGAGAGTGGAAGAGAACTGAGTCCAGAAAGCTGTCCTCTGACCTCCATAAGACATGGCACTGTACACATGTGAAAGAGAGAGGGTAAAGGGGGAGGGGAGCCGGGGTAACAGCTAAGCAGTCAAGAGTGCTTACTACTCTTCTAGATTCTAAAGGAACAAAGTTTGGTCACAACACCCATGCCTCTCAACCTCCTATAACCCCAGCTCCAGGGGATCTGAAACCCTTCTCTGTTTTTTGTGAGTGCATGCATATACATGTGAACAAAAGTAAATAAAAAATGGCCAGGAATGGATCACGTGCCTTTAATCCCAGCAATTAAGAGGCAGAGGTGGGTGAATCTCTGTTAGTGTAAGGCCAGCCTGGTCTTTATAGAAAATTACCAGCTGGGTTGGAGAGATGGCTCAGTGGTTAAGAGCACTGACTGTCCAGAGGTCCTGAATTCAATTCCCAGCAACCACATGGCAGCTCACAACCATCTGTAATGGGATCTGATGTCTTCTTCTGATGTGTCTGAGGACAGCTACAGGGTACTCACATATAATAATAAATAAATCTTTAAAAAACAAATTCAGCAACCACATGAAAGTAATAAAGCTACCTTTAAAAAAAAATTAAGGGCTGGTGAGATGGCTCAGCGGGTAAGAGCACCCGACTGCTCTTCCGAAGGTGATAAGTTCAAATCCCAGCATCCACATGGTGGCTCACAACCATCCCTAACGAGATCTGGCGCCCTCTTCTGGAGTGTCTGAAGACAGCTACAGTGTACTTACATATAATAAATAAAATAAATCTAATAAAAAAAATTAAGCCGGGTAGTGGTGGCGCACGCCTTTGATCCCAGCACTTGGTCAGAGGCAGGTGGATTTCTGAGTTCGAGGCCAGCCTGGTCTACAAAGTGAGTTCCAGGACAGCCAGAGCTACACAGAGAAACCCTGTCTCGAAAAAAAAAAAAATTACAGGCCAACCAGAGCTACATAGTGAGACTGTGAAAATAACTTTAAATAATTAATCTTAGAGCTAGAAAGATTGCTCAGGTGTTAAGAGTCCTGGCTGCTCTTCCAAAGGACCCAGGTTTGATTCCTGGCACCTACATGTTAGTTAGTAACTTTTTGTAACTCCATTTCATAGGACCCCAGTCTCCTTCTGACCCCTTCAGGACATGCATATAAACAGTGTGTAGACATGTAGGCCAAACACCCATACACATAAAATGAACAATAAATATTAATAAATATTGATATGCTTTCATTTGAATTGAAAATAAAGTCAGATTGTTTAAAAATGCAAATCTCAATTGACAGGATTTGTTTTGAACAGTCGGTGTGATTCTGCCAATGAGATTATATAATGTGCTATTTGTGTAGATTAATGAATGTAAGTGAACAGTTCTGAGGCATTAATGAGAGCATATTCAAAGCACAGGGAAGATAGGAGCATTTCATTTTAAAGTCTACAGCAGTAAAGATTGCTTCAAATTATCAATAGCTTCTTTTTTTTTTTTTAAAGATTTATTTTATTTATTATATGTGTAAGTACACCGTAGCTGTCTTCAGGCGTTCCAGAAGAGGGCGCCAGATCTCATTAAGGATGGTTGTGAGCCACCATGTGGTTGCTGGGATTTGAACTCATCACCTTTAGGAAGAGCAGTCGGGTGCTCTTACCCGCTGAGCCATCTCACCAGCCCCTATCAATAGCTTCTTTTCAACACTATCTGACTATAGCAAATGAATGAACTGATCTTCAAGAGAGACAATAGAGGAACTCAACTATTGGTCCCTTAATAAGCCTCTTGGTATAACTCCTAGAAACTGTAAGTTGCATACAACCCCACAGGATGAGTGACAAATAGTTTGCAGTTCCAGTGGATTCCAATCATTCCTTTTCGCCAAATTTAAGGGAAAGTCTAATTAAGTAGATAGATTACAAAATCTCATTTCTGATAGGTCACTATGCGTCTTTTGTGCTTTCTTTTTTGCCACAAGACTCAGGAAGTGTTCAGATAAGTAAGTGGCATTGCTGTTACAACTCATTATTCCCATTTTCCTATGTGTTTGAACAGGTCTCTTAATGGATTTTATCTATATAAATAGAGATAAAGGTGGGACCTACAGCGATGGCTCACTGGTTGCTCTTTCGGAGGACTTGGGTTCCATTTCCAGCACACATACATACCATGTTTAACTTCAGTTGGGACCCTCTTCTGTTCTCCACAGGTTACAAACATGCATGTGGCCCACAGACATACATTCAGGCATATGTACACTCACATGCATATAATAAAAATAATCAGAAAGCAAGAACCGGGCTGGTGAGATGGCTCAGCGGGTAAGAGCACCCGACTGCTCTTCCAAACGTGATAAGTTCAAATCCCAGCATCCACATGGTGGCTCACAACCATCCGTAATGAGATCTGGCACCCTCTTCTGGAGCGTCTGAAGACAGCTACAGTGTACTTACATATAATAAATAAAATAAATCTTTAAAAAAAAAAAAAAAAAAAAAAAAGAAAGCAAGAACCAAGTCTGAGGAGATGGTCCAGTGGCCAAGAGCACTTACTGGAAACTGGGTGCTTGCTTTAGTCCCAGCATTTGGGAGGCAGAGGCACGAGTCTCTGTGAGTTTGAGGCCAGGACAGCCCAGGGCTACATAGTAAGTGTGGAAAGCCTTTTGGGGTACCGCTTGGCAGGAGTCTGACATTGGCTAAGGACAAAAAAAAAAAAAGGACTTCAGGCAGGAATCTGCCATTGGAAGTAAGCTCAGGCAGGAATCTGACATTAGGGCATAATAAGGAAGTAAGTTTCGGGAAGAATCTAACTTTAGGCTGTAATAGAGAAGTAGGGTAAGGCAGGAATTTTAGTCTTAGGGTGGAACAGAAGAACTAGGCTTCAGGCAAGATTTTGGGCTTGGACGAGGAAGTGGGCTCAAGTATTTTGGTCATCACGACAAGCCCTTTTAAACAACTGTCCTGGCAGCACAGCACACACACTTCCATGCTGCTTTGTTAGCTCTTTATTGTACTGCTCACCCAAAACACTTGCATGTAATTAAAATGGTATAAAAAGTGGGTTGGAAAATATAAATTTGCCTTCAGTCTCAGAATTGACTGGGGTCATGCTTCAATGATGTCTGCCTTTTTTCTTTTTAATCCTCACTCCTGCGCTGGAGAACTGTTGACTGACTGAGCAGGCTTGGTCAAGTAAGACTTGGTCTTGAAAACAAAAAAAGTAAGAACACATCCTGGTCTCTCAGAAGACCAGAGTTCATATCTCAGTACCCACGTGGGGCAATTTCACTACTGCCCCAGCTTCCAGTGCCCCTTTATATGGCCTCTGTGGACACACACACACACACACACACACAATTAAAAAAAAAAAAAAAAAAAAAAACGCTGGGCGTGGTGGCACATGCCTTTAATCCCAGCACTTGGGAGACAGAGGCAGGTGGATTTCTGAGTTCCAGGCCAGCCTGGTCTACAAAGTGAGTTCGAGGACAGCCAGAGCTACACAGAGAAACATTGTCTCGAAAAACAAAACAAAACAAAACAAAAACCACCAAGAACTAGAATTGATGCTGAATTCTTTCACATTCTAATGACATAGTACTCATTTATACCTATGCAAAGAAAAACATGTCTAATAGAACTTATGCTTGCTAATAAAGTACTCTTATGTCAGTAGGCTTAATGTATTCCAGGCTAGTATTAACATCATTGTGTAAATGACAGTGACCTCGGACTCCTAATCCTCTTGTGTCCACATCCCAAGTACTGAGATTCCAGGTGCATGTCACCATGGTATTCTAAAGAATCGTTTTATATTCATTTTTGCTGAAAAAGAAATGTGATAAGTGATCAGTAAAAAATCTGCCCTCATAGGCAGGAGAAATGGCTCAGCAATTAAGAGCTCTTCCGAAGGTCCTGAGTTCAAATCCTAGAAACCACATGGTGGTTCACAGAAAGCTGTAATGAGATCTGATGCCCTCTTCTGGTGTGTCTGAAGACAGCTACAGTGTACTTATATACATAAATAAATATTTAAAAATATAATTATAACCATCATCATAGTAAAAACAATATCAAAAATAGGAAGTTATATAAATCACCATTCTTTTTGTTTGTTTGTTTGTTTTGTTTTTTCGAGACAGGGTTTTTCTGTGTAGCCCTGGCTGTCCTGGAACTCACTCTGTAGACCAGGCTGGCCTCTAACTCAGAAATCCATCTGCCTCTGCCTCCCAAGTGCTGGGATTAAAGGTATGCGCCACCATGCCCGGCTCTTTGAACAACTTCTGAGCGCCTTGCTTCACACACCTCCCAAGTGCTGGAATTATGAGCATGTCCAACTGTGCTCAACTGTGTGTGATTGATTTTTACAGTAGTAATATACTGTACAATGTATTAGGCAGGGAATAGTAGTGCATGCTTGTAATCCCAGCCCTTAGGAGATAGAGGCATAAGGATAAGGAGTTCAGGTTCATTCTAGGTTAATCCAAGTTAGATGCCACCCAGGGCTACATGAGACCTCATCTTAGAAGAAACAAAAACCCAAGTGTGGTGCTGTGTTGCACATCACTACTTAAGGTAGCAGTCTACCATGTCCAGATAGCTCCTCTGAGCCTGGTGCAAAATGGAGGACTCCTTTCTCTTAGTGGGACTTCCACTTCCCTGCCTAATCTGGGGAGCTGGGGCCCCCATTCTTCTACCTGAGGAATGTCCCATAGTCCTTGGCAAAAGTACAAGTTCAACTTCCTCTTTCCTGATAAGAACCCACCCAGCAAGTACTTGGGATTCCTGGAATGCCTCTCTATACAAATGAAGCATTCACAGCACTTTAAACTCAAGCCAATGATTTCACTTACCCTGAAAACTGCTTTCCACTCTCCAAGGTTTATATATAGCCCTTGGTCACCCCAGATAAAGTGTATGTGCACAAGCTAGTACTGTCTAAGGGAGCTGTTTCATTAAAATCCTTGGCAAATCCCCCCCCCATACCCCTGCACTCACTCCCAACCTATCCAGGATCCTGCAGACCCTACCTGTTCTGTATTCTGCTTCATCCTTCCAGACAGGTGTGCAGGAGTACCTGGACACCATGAAGGCTGAAGGAGGAAACCGAGGATGCAGAACCACAGCTGGATCCCAACAGGCATACTACAGTGCAGCATCCCTGTAATCTTGGCACTTGAGAGGTATTTGAGGCAAGAGGACCACTGAAGATTTGAGGCCAGGCTGGTGTATATCACAAGTACTAGGCTAGTGGAGGCTGCCTGTGAGGCCGCATGGTAAGACCCTGCTTCAACAGAATGAACATAGAAGCATCTTTACATTTTATAAAACTAGGGGTTGAACTCCCTGCCCTTCACACATGCTAGGCAAGGACGCTCCCACTGACCAGTAACCTTAGTCCTTCACTCGGCAATTGGATATTGCTGTGTTACCTAAGTTGCCTTTGAACTCCTGAACCCAGACAATCATCTGCTTCAACCTCCTGAGAGTCAGGCCTACTGGCACATCCTAACACCCAGCTAAATGTATTTTTTAACCGATATATAAAAGCATGAAAAAAATGTGCATACTTATTGGTCATCAAGTGATAGCTAAAAACATTGTATATGTGTTTAAATCCTGATAAACTATATCTTCTATCAGTTTCACTTTTTTAGTGAGATTTTTCAAAAGCCTGATTTGTTTTGTTTTGAGACAAGATCTCATTGTGTCGCTCCAGCCGTCCTCTAACACACAAAGATCTTTTTACTTTAGCATCCAGTGCTGGAATTAAAGGCATGTCACCAGACACACTAGAAGTTCTTTTTCCTATTCAAATGCAACTTAATTGCCCATTAATTAACCCTTTCCTATCCCTCTCAATGCCTTACTCTC
The DNA here is from genome assembly GCA_902729485.2 of Mus minutoides. Lineage (NCBI taxonomy): Eukaryota > Metazoa > Chordata > Mammalia > Rodentia > Muridae > Mus > Mus minutoides. The sequence continues at coordinate 3,397,967 of LR749493.1, forward strand.
TCCGGTCTCTGTTAACTACCATTCTATCGACTTGTATGAAATCAATTCTGTCTTCTCTGTGTGGCTTATTTCACTTAATTATCTCCAGTTCCATTCATGTTGTCAAAAATCACATTTTTTAACCAATCAGCAGTTGATAGACACTCTGGTTATTTCTGTTTCTGAGTTATTATGTGTTTCTGAGTTATTATGAATACCCCTGCAGTTAATGTGAACATGGAGCGCAGATAACCCAATAGTGTAATTGCTAGATCACATGTAGTTATATTTTAAATTCTCTTAGGAACTTTCTTTCTCTTGTTTGTTTCCTTTCTTTACTTTTCTTTCTTTTATTTCCCCCAAGACAGGCCTTCTCTGTGTGACCCTGGCTGTCCTGGAACTCACTCTGTAGTCCAGGCTTGCCTTGAACGCAGAGATATGCCTGCCTCTGCCTCCCAAGTACTAGGATTAAAGATCTGCATTACCATTGCAAGGCTTTTGTTGTTTTCTTGAAATGTTGTAACTCAGCATAGATTTGACTGTTCTGGAACTCACTGTGTAGATCAGGCTGGCCTTGAACTCAGACGTCTGGCTTCTGGGTTAAAGTTACAATACCTGTCATGTTACGAACTTTCATATGGCTTCTTCTTTCTTTAGATATGGTCTTATCCTGCACATTAAGCTGACCTGGAACTGATTATGCAGCCCTGGCTAGTCTTACACTTGTAGCAATCCTTCTGCCTCAGCTTCCCAAATGCTGACATTGCAGGCATATGACCATGTCTCCATACCGTTTTCCATAATGTCCGTGCTAGTTAACATTTATACCAACATTTGTACCAATTACATACAAAGGTTCTCTTTTCTCTGCATCCTGATCATCATCGTTAAATTTGACTTCTTTGAGACAGGTTGTCTTTCATCTTTGGTGAACCTCAAGTTTACTATGTAGCTGAGGATCTTGAACTCCCAACTCTCATGCCTACCTACATTACCCTAGTGCTGGCAATCCTGGCATGTGTCAGTGTGCCCAGCTTTATGAAGTGAAGAGATTAACTCCAGGGCCTTGGACATGCCAAGCAAGTACTTACGCAAACCACAGCCCCAGCCCTTGCTAGTTTTTAAAACAATTATGTTTAAGGGTCTGAAGGGATATCTCCTTGTGGCTCTGAATTTATTTCCTGATGATTAGTGATGGGGAGGGTTTTTTCCCCCACATACCTTTAGATGTGGTTTTGAGCCGGGGTCTCACTATGTAGCCCTGTATGTCCTAGAACTCACTCTGTAGACCAGACTGGCCTCAAACTCACAGAGATCCTCCTACCTCTGCTTCCCATGTGCCTTTAGCCACTTTTGTATCTTCTTTTGAGAAACTTCTGCTTAGGCATTTTTTTTTTCACATTTTATAATTGAGTTGTGTTCTTTTTGCTTACTTGTTTTTGAAGCTGAGCCTTTCCAGGTAGCCCAGGCTGGCCTCAAACTCACTCACTTTTTGCAAGCAACTGCTGAGTACTGGAATTATAGGTGTGCTTCATCAATCTTGGCTTGAGAGCATGTCTTTTAGAAACACTGCTACTCCTCTGCTGGGAACTTTCTTGTTTCCAGGGTTACTGCAATCGTTTCCGAAGTTCCTTTCCATTTCTTCCCTCAAATCTTTTCACTATATTATGCTGTCATAGTGATTTTTCTAAAAGCCAACTTCGATGTAAAATTCTTTGTGATGAGCCAGGCAGAGTGGTCCAGGTGTGCAATCCTAAGACTTGGGAAGCCCAAGCTTCAGCATCACAAGCTAGAACACAGCCTGTCCCAAGGACACATAGACTATAACCAAACAAAGCACAAGTCTAGGGATGTTCTTGATGCTTTCGTTGCTGTAGATGCATTCTGAAAACCTCACTGCACCATAAGCCTACCAAGTCTGGTGATATACACCCGTGCTCTCAGCTGCTTGGGAGGCTGAACCAGAAAGGTGGAACCCAGCCTAGGAAATACAGCAAGTTCAAGGGCAACCTAGAGACACCTTGTTTCTAAATTTAAAAAAAAAATTAACTTAAGTGTGTGTGTGGGGGGGGGTCTGAGGACAAAATTTTTAAAAATAAATTGACTTAGTAGTGTGTGTGTGTGTGTGTGTGTGTGTGTGTGTGTGTGTGTGTAAGTCAGAGAAACTTTGGAAGTCACTTCTCTCTATGTACTATGGGATCAGATTAGGGATTGAAGTCCCATCATCAGGCTTGCACTGCAAGCATTTTTCACATTTTTATGTTTCTGAGAGTTTTGTCTGTGTGTATGCGTGGGCATCATGTACATTCCATGGAGGCCAGGACAGGCAGTCAACCTGGGACTGGAATTAAGATGGTCATGAGCCACTCTGTGATTTCTAGAAACCAAACTCAAGTCCACCGGCTATTAATTTAGTTTTTTCTCTCTCTCTCTTTTTTTTTTTAAGATTTATTTTATTTATTATATGTAGATACACTGTAGCTGTCTTCAGACACTCCAGAAGAGGGCGCCAGATCTCGTTAGGGATGGTTGTGAGCCACCATGTGGATGCTGGGATTTGAACTTATCACCTTCAGAAGAGCAGTCCGGTGCTCTTACCTGCTGAGCCATCTCACCAGCCCAATTTAGTTTTTAATATAAGGGTTTCGTGTAGCCCAGGACAGCCTCCAACTTGCTATGTAGCCAAGGCTGCTATGAACACTTTTTTTTTTCATTCTGGATTTGGTTGGTTGGTTTTTCCTTCAAGACAGGGTCTTGCCAAGCGTGGTGGCGCATGCCTTTAATCCCAGCACTCGGGAGGCAGATGCAGGCGGATTTCTGAGTTTGAGGCCAGGATGGTCTACAAAGTGAGTTCCAGGACAGCCAGGGCTATACAGAGAAACCCTGTCTAGAAAAAAAAAAAAAAAAGACAGGGTCTTACTGTGTAGCTCTGGCTGTCCTGGAACTCAGCCAGACTGGCCTTGAACTCAGAGATCCACCTGCCTCAGCCACTTTTGCTGTGTTTAAAGGTGTGTGCCATTAAGCTGGGCGGTGGCTCTGAACTCTTGTCTGTGTCCTAAGCACTAAGATTATAGGTGTACAGCATCACAACTTGCTAAGACTTCCATCTTGAAGGACAACTAAGAATTGGATAAATGAAACTCAGACACTATTGCATAGGACAGCAAGTGTTTACTGAAGGGACCCTGATATAACTGACTCCCACAGAAGTGGATGCTCACAGTCATCCATAAGAAGGAGCACGGGGCCCACATTTGAGAAGCTGGAGATAGAACCCCAGGAGCTGAAGGGGTCTGCAACCCTAGAAGAGGAACAACAATATGAACTAAACAGAACCCCCAGAACTCGAGTCTCTAGCATCATGTGTAACAGAAGATAGCCTGGTCTCTGCCATCATTTGGAGGAGAGGCCCCTTGGTACTGCAATCTTTATATGCCCCAATACAGGGGGATCACCAGGGCCAAGAAGTGGGAGTAGGTGGGCAGGGGAGCAGGGAGGGAGGAGGGGGAGGGGACTTTCGGAATAGCATTTGAAATGTAAATTAAGAAAATATCTAATAAATAAATAAATAAATAAATAATTGGATAAATGAAGCAGCAGAATTTAAGCTCAGGTCAGAACATACTAACACATAGAAATGGAGCTGCTGGCATTTACTGTGTGTTTACTGTGCTCATACTATGTTAATTGTGTGACAAAGTGACAAAGGCTCTGTCCTTAAACTGGGGTCTGCCTCCTCTCAGACACTGAATCACGTCCTAAGTCCAGTTAGTCCAGTTTTACTAAGGATTTGAGCCTCTAGCAACCACCGCCCTCAGTATCTGATCAAATTGCTCCCTTTGTGCTCATCACTCTGGTCAGCCCCCAGCAAGAACTCCCCTAGATTTGATATTTCCTCTTGGCAGTTTTCCATTTGTTGACCCTTAGCCTTTCCCTTGGCTATTCTTCCTTCCTCTGTTTGAAGCTGAACCTAACTTCCTTCCTCTGCTGCAAAATTCCAAGGCAGTGGGTCACCATACACATCACGATACAGCCCTTCTTTAACAGATATCATGGAAAGTTTTTTAACAATAGATGATCACATCTGTTCTTCATGTAACCTCTATGAGAGGCATAATTTGTTTTTGTTTTTTGTTTGTTTGTTTGTTTGTTTTGTTTTTTTCGAGACAGGGTTTCTCTGTGTAGTCCTGCCGGTGCATAATTTGTTAATACCATTTCACTAAATAGAATCCTGGAGACCAACAGTTGGAGTTTCCTGAGGATTCAATATTTAAAACTACTGGGTGGGGGGAGGGAATATAAAGAGTGACAGAGGCTAGAGAGAACGACTCGGGGCCAGACTCAAAAATTTTGTCTTAGTCCATTTGAGTTTCCATAACAAAAATACCAGATACAAAACTTGTTTGGTATCAGGACAGAAGGCTTGAAGTCTTGTTGTCATTGTTGTTTTCGAAGGATGAAGTCTCAGATCAAGGAGTGAAAAAGTTCATTTTCTTCTAAGGCCTTGGTCCTTTGTGTGCACATGGCTACCTTCTTTCCTAGGCACTCATATGGCCACTGTGTATGTGCATCGATATTTCTTTTAATGGCCTCCTCTCCTATTATAAGGACATCAATCAGGTATTATTAGGTTTCACTATGACAGCCATACTTTAGCTTAAATACATCTTCAAAGGCCCTGTCTCTAAATGTAGTCACATTCTTAAGACAGGGATCCAACCTATAAATTGGGGGAGATACAACTAACTGCACCCATACATGGCTCGGTAAAGGATTTGAACTTTAATCTATAGTCCAGTTTTTCTGAAGCCTGCTGGTGAGTCAGAATCACCGGAAGATCTTTTGGGAAACTAATGGGACTAATTCCAGGATATGACTCAGATTCAGTCACTCTGGGCTGTGCTCTAGGGAGAAGTTTAGTTCCTCTGCCCTTTCTAGTTGATTCTGGTGCAGTCCGCTTTTTCTCCATATCCCCACCCCAGGTACTAAGAATTGAGCAGAGGTTCTTGCACGAGATAGATAAGCACTTATCACCGAGTAACATCTTCAGCCCTTTTTAAAATTCTGAGGACCAAGCCAGGTGGTGGCAGCACGCGCCTTTAATTCCCAGCACTCTGGAGGCAGAGGCAGGCAGATCTCTGAGGTCAGCCTGGCTCTACAGAGTGAGTTCCAGGACAGCCAGGGTTACACAGAGAAACCCTATCTGAAAAACAAACAAACAAACAAACAAATAAACAAGCAAACAAACAAAAGAACCTGAGGGCCAGCAAACTGGCTCAGTGTGGTGGCTCAGTGGAGAAAAGTACTTGCCTTGCAAGCCTGATGACATGAATTCCATTCTTTGATTCCAAGATGATACAGCAACCACATTGTTGCTCACAGCCATCTGAAATGGGATCCGATGCCCTCTTCTGGGGTGTCTGAAGATGCAAAGTGTACTCCTATAAATAAAATAAATACATCTTTTTTTTTTTTTTTTTTTTTTGGTTTTTTCGAGACAGGGTTTCTCTGTATAGCCTTGGCTGTCCTGGAACTCACTCTGTAGACCAGGCTGGCCTCGAACTCAGAAATCCGCCTGCCTCTGCCTCCCGAGTGCTGGGATTAAAGGCGTGCGCCACCACGCCCGGCCATAAATACATCTTTAAAAACAAAACCAACTAAGTGGGCTGGAGAGATGGCTCAGCGGTTAAGAGCACTGACTGTCCAGAGGTCCTGAGTTCAATTCCCAGCGACCACATGGTAGCTCACAACCATTTTTATGGGGATCCAATGCCCTCTTCTGGTGTGTCTGAAGACAGCAAAATAGCTGGGCGGTGGTGGCGCATGCCTTTAATCCCAGCACTTTGGAGGCAGAGGCAGGCAGATTTCTGAGTTCAAGGCCAGCCTGGTCCACAAAGTGAGTTCCAGGGCTACACAGAGAAACCGTGTCTCAAAAAACCAAAGAAAAAAAAAAAAGACAGCAAAGTATACTCATATACATATAATAAATAATTTTTTTTAAAGATGATGGAGCTGGGCGTGGTGGCTCATGCCTTTAATCCCAGCACTCGGGAGGCAGAGGCAGGCGGATTTCTGAGTTCGAGGCCAGCCTGGTCTACAGAGTGAGTTTCAGGACAGCCAGGGCTATACAGAGAAGCCCTGTCTTGAAAAACCAAAAAAAAAAAAAAAAAAAAAAAAAAAAAAAAAAAAAAAAAAAAAAAAAAGATGATGAAAGGTGAGAATCAGTTCCTGAAAGTTGTTCTCTGACCTCCAAACCCAGAGCATTGCACATAAATACCCATACTCACATGCCACATGCACACACAATCACAATCACATTAAGAAGTAAAAATTTTAAAATGGGAAAAAAAAGTAACAGACAAAAAGAACACTTAGACCACGGTGTCTAAGTGTTAGCACTTAGCAGACACTAACTTGAAGAGACCCCCGTGTGGGGAGACCCTTATCCAGTCCCCGGAGAGCACGTCCCCCAGGAAGACACCAGAGCCGAACTTGATGCAAACAGCAGGAGGTTTATTCTAAGCTAGCAAGCTAGGGTGAGACTCATATTCCACACAGGGATAGAGGAGTCTGACCCCGATTCTAATTTTCTTAGCATTTTTAAGGGCTAANAAGGGCTAAAACCACAAGTTTGGGGAGGGGGTACTGGGAGGGGGTAGAAAATATTTTGAAGGTCACGGTGAACTGTTGGGCGGCTGTCCAAGACATCTGTGACCAAACTGTTTTTGAAAAGGGGAGATAAATCAGACTGTTTTCAGAAAATGGAAGACAAACATGTTTTCCTCAGAAATAGACGGGGCAGGGTGGTATCAGGTAAAAGTTCAGGTTCCCATAAGAAAATTGTCTTTAAGTGCATTATAGGAATAACTCTATCTTGGAGTTATCTCTGGGTCTCTGACACAGACAGTCAAGCTAGGTCTTCTTGCTAACAAAGAGCTTCTCACTGGCTGCATTCTCAGAGATTGGGAAACAGGCCTTGGGGAGCATTCAAAGGCTGTACATTTCAGGGGGAAACATTTTGGGGGTCTTTCAAACTCAGTTAGCACATACTCACTGAGACTATTTATACTTAAGATATGAATCCATTCAGCTCTTTGGCTTCTAGTTCATATTCTTTCTATCTAAATACACATCCCATTGTCTATATTGACCCCTAACAAGTCAGCTCTCCTCCTGGATCTTTTATCCAGTAACTCCAGTAGTTTTTGCCTTCTCTGAATCCAGACTCACAGGGCTGATTCCATGACCTTGGGTCTGTTTTGATAGTGTTGGCTCTTTGAACACTGAAGAAATTGAATATAGATAGCCATAGGACTGGTCCAGTATATAAAAATCTTGGGTGGACTTTCCCCTTAGTTTGACATGACTCTAGGAGCTTTTCCCCCACCCCCAAACTGTATGATCCCTTCCCTGGAAGATAAAGGCAGGGAAGGAAAGGGAGGGCTTGGGAGAGACAGCAGTTTGTCAGCACAAGATAAGGGCATTTTATGACTACACAAAGAGAGGAAATTGCAGTTACAAAGAATGTGGGAAAGGTTCACAAGGCAGACATCATAGTAAAAGTCAGGAGACAACTGGGTGTGATTGGTCCACACCTATAGTCCCAGAAACTCAGGAAACAACTGAAACAGAAGTCCCAGGAGGAGTTGCAGACCAGTCAGGACTACAGTATGAGAGCTTCCCATGGAAAAGAGAAAGAATGAGAAAGCATGGGAGATAGCGAGAGAGCTAGGGAGAAATCGAAAAAGAAAGAAAGCAAAGGAAAGAAAGAAGTCACAGGACAGGAAAGTAGATGCCAGCTGATTAACATGAATGATCTTCACAAAGGCGGTCCGGTCCTCTGACTGATGCCAGCATGACTCTTGGCAGGTATGTATCCCTTCCTGTAAAAGGACACAGACGACTGTTCTAAGGGCAAAGTCTGGGCTCACTCCACTCACATGGTTTCGCTCAAAGAAGTTCTGCTCTCCATCTACTATATTTGGGCTTTACCATATATTGTTTTGCAAAAAGGTTTTAATGCTAAGCCATTCTGAGTGCTCTCAGCAGATAAGTTCAAGTTTTACTTTTGATAAAACTTTGTAGCCAAGCTGGGTGTGGTGGCGCATGCCTTTAATCCCAACACTTGGGAGGCAGAGGCAGATGGATCTGAGTTCCAGGCCAGTCTGGTCTACAGAGTGAGTTCCAGGACAACCAGGGCTATACAGAGAAAACCTGTCTCGAAAAACCAAAAAAAAAAAAAAAAAAAAAAAAAAAAAAAAAAAAAAAAAAAAAAAAAAAAAAAAAAAAAAAAAAAAAAAAAAAAAAAAAAAAAAAAAAAAAAAAAAACCAACAAAAAAAAAACATAAAAAGAGAAAACCCAGTAATAATAATAAAAATAAAAAATAAAATAAAATAAAAAGCTTTGTTGCCACTGAGGTCTGGTGACTACTATCAATTCTCTATCTTCTGCTTTTAGTCTCCAAAGTTGTGTCCTTTCTCCTATTTACAGCAAAGGCTTCTGGTTAACCTTGACTTTATCTTTTATCTTTTCCTCATTTCCTATGAATATTTATGCCATCCATTTTTTTCCTGCTGAGTGGAAGCATAGTAAATTTCTGTTCAAGTCTCTTAGTGGACCTGTGGTGGTTTGAATCTGCTTGGCTCTGGGAGTGGCACTATTAGGAGGTGTGGCCTTGTTGGAAGTGTGACAATGTGGGCATAGGCTTTAAGACCCTGCAAGCCAGTCTTCTCCTGTTTGTCTTCCAAACAAGATTTAGAACTCTCAGCTCCTCCTGCACCAAGCCTGCCTGGACACTGCCATGTTCCCACATTGATGGTAAGCCAGCCCCAATTGAATGTTGTCCTTATAAGAGTTGCCTTGGTCATGGTATCTGCTCACAGCCATAAAACCCTAACTAAGACAGGGCCAGTGGCAGGTTTTTCTGTTTGTTGTTTTTGTTGTTGTTTTGTTTCGTTTAGCGTTAAAGTCTGGAGTATCTCAGACTGGCTTGAAACTTACTATGGAGCCCATGGATGGCCTTGAACTTCTCTGGCTTTCCTGTCTTCACCCTCTGAATACTAAGATTATAGGTGTATACCATCATGCCTAACTTTGGACACTGTCATTTTCATCAGTTGCAGTCTAGTACCTTGTATGCCTTAATCCAATATTTCCCATAACTTAGAAAAATTCCAAGCAAATATCCTTATACAGGAAAGGGTAAGCTCTCAATAGACTTTTTTTCTAGTTTAACATTTCTATGGGTATCTGGACACAGAACCTAGACAACAAACCCCTACCAGACTACTCACTAAGTATGGAGGTTTGAATATGCTTGGCCCAGGGAGTGGCACTATTAGGAAGTAAGGCCTTGTTAGAGTAGGTGTGGCCTTGTTGGAGTAGGTGTGGCCTTGTTGGAGGAAGTGTGTCATTGTTGGGGTGGGCTTTGAGAATCTTCCTAGCTGCCTTGGAAGACAGTCTTGTAGCAGCCTTCAGATCTATAGAATTCTCAGTTCCTCCTGTACCATGCCTGCTTGGATGCTGCTGTGTTTCTTGCTATGATGATAATGGACTGAACCTCTGAAACTGTAAGCCAGCTTCAATTAAATGTTTACCTTCATGAGAGTTGCTGTGGTCATGGTGTCTCTTCACAGCAATAGAAACCCTAATTAAGACAATAAGTATTTAACAAGAGTAAAAAATAGTCATGATAATCAGCCACCAAAATAAACACTATAGCATATGCTGGAACACAGGACTCCCAGGGTAGGAGCTAGAGAAAGTACCCAAGGAGCGGAAGGGGTCTTCAACCCTCTAGGTGGAAGAATAACATGAACTAACTAGTTCCCCCTGCGCTCATGTCTCTAGCTGCATATATAGAAGAAGATGGCCTAGTTGGCCATCATTGGGAGGAGAGGCCCCTTGGTCATACAGACTCTATATGCCCCAGAACAGGGGAAGGCCAGGGTCATTATGTGGGAGGGGGTGGGTAGGGGAGCAGGGCGGGGACGCGGGAGGGTAAGGGAAAATTTCTGGATAACATGTGAAATGTAAATGAAAAAAAAAATAGTCATGAAATGCTTGTTCATTTATTTTATAAATACCTGCTGAACCCATACTATGTCAAATGCTGTTGTGAGTACTTGTACCTGTGAGCAACAGAAAGATCTCTGCTCTTTGTAATGTTTTTTTCTGTTTTCTTCCTTTCTTGTCTTCTTAATTGTATGTAAGCCTGCAAGAGTGCATGTGTACCATTTGATGAAAGTTCAAGTAGAGGGCATCAGATCACCCGCAACTGGACTTACAAATGGTTTTGAGTCACTGGGAACTTAATGGAGGGCCTCTGCAAATCCAGAAAGCATTCCTCATCACTGAGCCATCTCTCCAGTCCCTATTTTATCTTTATTTGAGACAAGGTTTTACTACATAGTAGAGCTGCCCTCAAACTCTTGCTCTTTCTGCTGTGCCCTCATAAATACTGGAGTTATGGAAGTGTAGGACCATGCCTGGTCCTCATACTTTTATTCTTTTTTTTTTTTTTTTTGGTTTTTCTAGACAGGGTTTCTCTGTATAGCCCTGGCTGTCCTAGAACTCACTTTGTAGACCAGGTTGGCCTCGAACTCAGAAATCCACCTGCCTCTGCCTCCTCTGCTGGGATTAAAGGCGTGCGCCACCACGCCTGGCTCATACTTTTATTCTTGAAGGTTTTATTCTAGCGTGGATTGAAGGAAGAAATATATAGTAAAGAAAATAGAGAGCACTTGCAGCTCTTCCAAAGGACCTAGATTTGAATCCCAACAACTACATGGCAGCTTACAACCATCTGTAAATCCAGCTCCAGTGGTTCCAATGCCTTCTTCTGGCCCCCATGGTTCCCCGGAATGCTCATGGTGACCAGACATATATGGTAGCAAAACATTAACACACATAAAATAATAAAACAAGAAAAGAGAATAGCTGAGAGGACATGGAATGGGGGAATGGGCATGTTGAAGTTGCCTAAGGTGGGGTAAAGGAGGATCTAGGAGTTCCATTAGAAAATAGGAGAGAGGATTTGTGTGCATATAACCACGAAGCATTGTTTATGTGTATGACATTGTCAATAAATAAATAAAAGACAGTCTATTAAAAAACAAACACAAGGCCGAGTGTGGTGGCTCAAGCCTTTAATCGCAGCACTCGGGAGGCACAGGCAGGCGGATTTCTGAGGCCAGCCTAGTCTACAGAGTGAGTTCCAGGACAGCCAAGTCTATGCAGAGAAACCCTGTCTCGAAAAAACAAAAAAGCAAACAAATAAACAACAACAAAAAAACAAACACAAAAGAAATGGCTGGAGAAATGGCTCAGTGGTTAAGAGCATGTACTGTTATTCAAGAGGACCTCAGTTCAGTTCCCAGCACACACACTGGGAGGCTCACAACTGCCTGTAACTCTAGTTAGATCTGATGCTCTCTTCTGGCTTCTATGGGTACCTATGCTCATTTGCATATGCTGCCCCCCTCCCCAGATACTTATGGATACACAAAATTAAAAGTAAAAATATTTTAAAAAGAAAATAGTAGTATGACTATACAGTATATCAGAAAATGCAGGAGATGGATGAAAAATAGCCGGGGACCGTGAACAAGGCACATGATATTTTAAGTATGAAAATGTCAGAATAAAGCCTATTATTTCGAAAGTTAAATATAAAACTATTAAGAAGGAAAAGACCTGAGTGTGGTGGCACATGTCTTTAATCACAGAATTTGGGCAGGGGGTTAGAAGCAGAGGGATCTCTGAATTTGAGGCCAGCCTGGTCTACACAGCAAGTCAGGCCAGTCTGAACTATGTAGTGAGACCCTGTTTCAAAAAAAAAAAAAAAAAAAAAAAGAATGAAAGAAAGAGAGAAAGGGAAACTAGAAAGGAAGTAATAGATGCTGTTGAAAATAGAAACTATAGAGCAGGGGAAAGGAGCCTGAGAGCACTGGAAAGGGGATTATACATTGATTTTCATTCGTGGGAACAGTCCTGGGGTCTGATGGGTCACTATTACATGTCTAGCTTTATTAGTTGTAAATATCGTGGTCACTGTAGGCCTTGTGGAGATGGTGACAACCAAGTCAACATGACAAGAGAGGCAGAAGGCCAGCCATGGAAATGCTTGGCTTCATGAGAAGTCAGTGTTCCGGGCAGAATGAGCAGCAGGTACTGACTGAGGCATGAAAGTAAAGGACGAAAAGGTGAGGGTGGTAGGAGGTGAGGACACAGAAATGACAGGGGTGAAGTCTGTAGGATTTTTTATTAGGATCTATTGCTATGTAATAGGTGTAATTAAATTACTCGAAGACTTAGCTATTGAGGACAAAAGCCAACATTGTCGGGCTGTGAGAGAGGCTAACTCAAAAAAAAGTGCTTGCCTCAAAAGCATGAAGACCGGACTTCTGCCACAGGCCCTCTGGGTTCCTTGCCTGCGTGGGTCGGAGTTCTCTTGAGGAAGTGGGCAAAGATTCGGGGAGTGACAAACAGACACGACACACAAGGGAGTGTGTAATATCTGAGTGTAATGTGTCAAATTGAGCATCAGACTTTTATACATAGGAAAGTTAGGTGACATGCTGGCAGGATACAATGAGGTTACTAAAGGTTACTAGATTTTTTTTTCTCCTCTTTATTAGATATTTTCTTCATTTACATTTCACATGTTATCCAGAAATTTTCCCTTACCCTCCCGCGTCCCCGCCCTGCTCCCCTACCCACCCCCTCCCACTTAATGGCCCTGGCGTTCCCCGGTACTGGGGCATATAGAGTCTGTATGACCAAGGGGCCTCTCCTCCCAATGATGGCCAACTAGGCCATCTTCTTCCATATAGGTTACTAGATTCTTTTCTTTTTTTTTTAAAGATTTATTTTGGGCTGGTGAGATGGCTCAGCGGGTAAGAGCACCCGACTGCTCTTCCGAAGGTGATAAGTTCAAATCCCAGCATCCACATGGTGGCTCACAACCATCCGTAACGAGATCTGGCGCCCTCTTCTGGAGTGTCTGAAGACAGCTACAGTGTATTTACATATAATAAATAAAAATAAATCTTAAAAAAAAAAGATTTATTTTACTAGATTCTTAAAACAAAGGCATGCAGACACAGAAAGGACCGGCAGGAACCAACTGGGATAAAATTCAATGTTAAACAACTGGGATCAAAACCAGCTCCACCTAAGGTCCACTTAATCTTAGAAGCCCTAGTTCCTATTGTAGACTATTGTATAGTCCACCTTCCCCTTAAACAATTGTAAGTACTTGTATCTGGGTGTAACTCAGTTAGCTATAGTTCTAAGTATCTAGTCTGGTTCCTCCTCAAACCGCAAACTTCCTTATTCCTAGATAGTGCTGAATTCCTTTGTAGGGCATTGATTTAGCTATACATGCTCAAGGTTGGATCAAGGACTGCCTAGAATCTAACTTGGCTATGTTAAAATATGAATATTTAGGAACACTTATAATAAAGCAATATTAGGGGAAAGCACACAGATCTGTTTACTAACTAAATCAAGGACGTTGGAGGATTCTTTATACAGGATGCCACAATTCCAGGAGACTAAGTTTCCATGAGCTTTTGCCTCGGGACCATGCCCAGACTTTTCAGCCTGTCACGCATGTTGCTACTGGAGTGGATGTAGCAGACTTCAATATTCAGAACCTATGAGGTGACAAGGCATGGTGCCATGGCCTTGTAATACAAGCGTTGGGGAGACAGAGACAGGTAGATTCCCTGGAGCTGATTGGCATCCACTGTGAGCTCCAGGCTAAGTGACTGTCTATCTCCAATACAAGCTAGGCAGCTCCTGTATTAGTTTGCTTCTCTATTGATGTCATACAACCATGACCCAAAGCAACTTGGGGACAAAGGGGCTTTTCTCATCTTACAGTTTATAGCTGCTCATGGAAGGCAGTCTGGCCAGGAACTCAAAGCATGAACCTGAAGGCAAAAGCTGGAGCAGAGACCATAAAGGAATTTTGCTTACTGGGTTGTTCTCATGGCTTGCTTAATTTGTTTTTCTTTACTACAACCCAGGCCCATCTGCCTAGGGGTGGCACCATCCACAGTGGGCTAGACCCTCCCACATCAATCATTAATCAAGAAAATAGCACACAGACTTGCCTACGTGCCTATACGATGGAAGCATGTTCTCAGTTGAGGTTATCTTCCCAGGAGACTCTAGCTGTGTCAAATCAACAAAAATCTAATTACTCATAGCTCTTGGGAAACCTAGTCTGGCCCACATACAAAAGAAAGAAGAAAGAAAAAGAAACTGCAGACAAATTCCAGAGAGAGGTTCATATGGATAGCTGTAGCTTTGGTTCTCAAGAGGCTATATGGTTTTGTTTAGGGAGGTTACTTTGTTCTATGGATTTGTTTTGTTTTTGTTTTTGTTTTCCTTGTTCCTGTCAACCCTTCTTGCTCTGGTCTGCCACGCTCACTCTGGCCGGCCCCGCTCGCTCCTGTAGGTCCCACTTGCTCAGTCCCTGCTCTCTCCAGTCGAAGGATTCATTTATTATTATTCATAAGTACATAGCCCTGGCTGTCCTGGAACTCACTCTGTAGACCAGGCTGGCCTCGAACTCAGAAATCTGACTGCCTCTGTCCTCCCAGTGCTGGGATTAAAGGCACACACCACCACTGCCCGGTTGATTTTTTTTTTTTTAAGACAGTGTCTAATCTATCTGTATCTAAAGCTGGCTTTGAATTCACTATATCATTAAGGATAACCATGAGCCCATTCCTCAAGTAATGGAGTTACATGTGTAACTCCACACTAGCTTTATGTGGTGCTGGAGATCAGGCTCAGGGCTTTTATATGCGTACTAGGTAAGCCCATTACCAACTCTATAACAAGAGATTGTAGTTATCTGATTGAAGTATCCTCTTAAAAATGCCTTACGTGGTCAGGAAGGTGTGGTCGCTAGCTGGTCCAGGGAGAGAAAAGATGAGAAAGGGTTAGGACTTATTTTGTCCTCATTAGGGTTGTTCAGATCCTGGGATGCTCTCTTGCCCTCCTTCCCTTCCTTACTCTTTTTATCTTTTGGGGGGGGGTTGAGATAGGTAGCTCCTATGCAGCTACAGTTGATCTTGAAATTCTGATCTTCCTGCTTTCACCTCCACCTCCAAGGACTAGACTACAAACATATGCCAACTGTCTGTCTGTCTGTCCTTCCTTCCTTTCTTCCTTCTCCCCCCCCCTCCTGTCTTACTATGTAGACAAGGCTGGCTTCAGATTCATAATCCTTGAATAAGCCTTGGCCTCCTGAGTGTTGGGATTACATTCATGAACCATCACACCTGGCTTACACCTTCTGTCTGAGTACTCAAACCATGCCTGACTTACTCCACAGCAACCAATCCAAGAGAGGAAGGCAAGAACCACAGTCTCTTATGACCTCACCTTATATGTCACATGCTGCTACTTCCATACTCTATCAGTCACAAAAGCCCTAATTCTCTGCAGAAAAATACACATGCAAGCACATGACTACTGGTGAGAGATAAAGATGGTTGGACATTTTCATGGTGGCTGGCACCATAACCTTTAGTGGTAAAAAGAAATCTGGTGACTTTTTTTTTAACGTGAAACAGAGCCAGAGAAGGGATCTGAACAGAAAAGATTATCTGTATTGTGGTGTATGCGCATGCACCACTGGCTGTTGTGGGAATGAAGTGGAAAGAGAATTGAGAAGAGCCATGAGGAAGGTTCTGCATGCCAGGAGATGGGTGGGCTTGATGAAGTGCTGGTGAAGTTGATGAGAACCATGGTATTCTGGACATAGTTTCCTAGGATGCACAAAGCTCTGTGTTCAGTCCCCAGAGGGGCATAAACTGGGCATGGTGGTGCCCAGGATTATCCCAGCAATAGGGAGGTGAAAGTTGGCCTTACGAGAGAGTTCAGCAGGTAAAAGCATTGATCTTACAAGCCTGGTAACCTAAGTGTGACCCATGGAACTGATGGGAGAAGTAAAAAACTAACGACTGAAATAGGCCCTCTAACCTCCATACACACATGTAAGACTGCACTTACAAACGTCTCTCACATACCCACATTAGTAAAAGAGAAAAGAAAAGTTCCAACTCTTCCCACGAGTGAACTTACAACATAAGAAAGACTAGGTACATATCCAAGTGGCCATATTGTGTGACACAGCGCACGGCTCACTGTAGCAAAGTACTCACTTTAATGATAAAGTTACAAGAAAAGTGCTAGAACTGTACAGTCATAATGGTTACACAATAATGAAAGTGTTCTCAATGCCAGTGAACTATGTACTTCAGGTCCCAAAGAAACTCGGGACATGCCTCACTCATCACTCAGTACCCGTGGTTCCTCCCAGCACGTCTCACCCCACCCCCACCCTCAACCTCTCCTGCCCAGAGGCTGTACTCTGTTCCCCTTCTCTTTCCCTGCTTGTCATTCCTATATAAACCTGTTATTTTGACCATGCACATTCTTGGTCCTCAACTCCTCTCTGGTCCACTCCTCTCTTCCTCTTCTCTCTTCTCTTTCTCTTTTCATCTTCCCCTCTCTCCTCTCAGGGCCTGGTTCTAAACTTTTCCAGATGCTTCTGGCTGAACTCTCTAATAAAATCCTCCCTAACCATATATACTGTAGTCATGTCCTGCTCTTCATTCACTTACAATGGTTAAAACAAAATGTCTAAAACAGTAAATTTACATATATTTCACAATAAAAAAAAACAGTGTTAGCTGGTTGGGTGTAGTGGCTTAATTAAGCTCATCTCAGCACTCAGGATGTTAAGGCAGAGGATTGCCATGAATTTGAGCCCAGCTTGGAATATGTAGCCAGACAAGGCTACACAGCAAGACCTTGTCTCACCAGACATAGTGGAACAATCCCAATTCTCAGACAAGAACAGGAATTCAAGGTCATCCTTGGCTACATAGTTTGCAGTCAGCCTAGGATACATGAGGTCTTGATTCAAAAAAACCCAAGCACAACAGTACAAGCTAGGTGGCATAGCTGGAGCTTGCAATCCTAGCAGTCAGAGACTGCTACATAACATTCATTGGTTTCAGGCTGACCTGGTCTACACAATGACTTCTTAGATGGCCTGGGCTATTTAGTGAGACCCAGTCTCAAAAAAAGAATAAAAACAAAACAAAAAGCCCAAAACTACAATAATAAAGATTCAACAATGATACCTTAAATTTAAAGAATAAAAGATAACAGAAACTGAGAAAATATAATCTTCAGGTGAGGAAATTAGTTTCGTTTCTTTTTTTTTTTTTTTTTTTTTTTTTGGTTTTTCAAGACAGGGTTTCTCTGTATAGCCCTGGCTGTCCTGGAGCTCACTTTGTAGACCAGGCTGGCCTCGAACTCAGAAATCCGCCTGCCTCTGCCTCCCGAGTGCTGGGATTAAAGGCGTGCGCCACCACGCCCGGCTGTTTGTTTTTTTTTCCGAGACAGGGTTTCTCTGTATAGCCCTGGCTGTCCTGGAACTCACTTTGTAGACCAGGCTGGCCTTGAACTCAGAAATCTACTTGCCTCTGCCTAGTTTCAATAAATTACTAAAGGGCAGGCAAACTGGTAAGAGCCGGGCAGGGCAGGGTAAATAGTTCTCTTAGAAGACACCCTACCACCGTGTTGGAGGAAAGTGAACTTAATTAAGGCTAAGAAGATTAACTCTTATCCTGAAGTCAAAATGGAAAGATTTAACTCAGCCTCAGGCAAGCTAGATTGGGGGAAGGGAGAGCAAGCCTAAGAACCGAGAAATCAGACTGGGCAATGGTCAAGGAAGACCTGGGGTTGAGTCCTACTGTTCAGCTTCTACAGAGACAAGTACAATCGACTTCAGCCTCTTCTAAATGAGTTGATGGTGGACACTATCAAGACAAACGAGGGTAGCCTGGGACATTTTTTTTTTTTTTTTGAGACAGGGTCCCTTGCATATTAGGCTGGCCTCAAACTTCCTTTTGAGGATGACCTTAACTCCTGATCCTTCTGTTAATAAAGATAGAGCTTTACTGGTTTGTGTATTTAAGAGTGCTGCGGAGGTGAGGCCAGTATTTGCAGTTGTTTTGTTGGCATGGTGGGGTTTGAATTTAACCTTGTATGTGCTGGGCAAGTGACGGACTACTGAGTTACTCTCCCAGCCCTTGCTTGGAATTTCTTGCATTGTAATAAGTCAGATGGAATTCTCAGCTGTAAGAGCACAACCCAGGGCCTGGGACACAGATGGCTTAGTGGGGAAGGGCATCGCCACCAAACCCGAGGACATTAGCTCTTCCCTATAACCCACATGCTGGGAGAGAAAGGACTCAAGTTGCCCTCTGACCTCATACTGTAAGGCAATGCAATAATTTTTTTTCCTTGTTCCCCGCTCGCTCTGGTCTCCCCCGCTCACTCCAGTCGGCCCAGCTCGCTCCAGTCGGTCCCACTTGCTCACTCCCTGCTCTCTCTAGTCGAAGGATTCATTTATTATTATTCATAAGTACACTATAGCTGACTTCAGATGCACCAGGGGAGGGTGTCAGATCTCATTAAGGGTGGTTGTAAGTCACCATGTGGTTGCTTGCTGGGATTTGAACTCATCACCTTCGGAAGAGCAGTTGGGTGCTCTTACCCGCTGAGCCATCTCACCAGCCCAATAATTTTTAAAAAGATTGCATTAGAAGGAATATTACTTTAGCAAAAGTTTAAGAACCAAATACATTTATCTTCTTTTCCAAGTTCCTTTTCATCAAGGACAGCATTATTTGACCAGGCAGATGGTACCCATGGTCTTCTCCTTTTAAATACACCCAATCCATCTTAGTACACTAGCCATTAAGAGTCAAAATTCCTGAAACCTAAGTATAGGTTTTTCTGACAACGCTACAAGCATATAGCATGATCACCATTTTGTGTAGTCTTCTCTTGTGTCTTTTCCATCTTTGTTCTATTTTTCTTTGTTCTTTACAATTTATCTCACTCTCTTTTTGTCTCCTTGTCTCGTCATTCATTCTTTATCTTCCTCTATCTGGAAACAACCGATTCTCTAATCTCAGTTTACTTTTTTGTCCGGTGGGTGATACTGGGATAATTATTTTCTCCAGGTCTCAGTTTCCTCTGTCGGGTGGAATTTAATAGAGCTGTTCTGCCTTCCAGGGTTTTCAAAATAACATCTCATGAGGAATATGTTCTATACCTAGCAGAGTCACTGGTATCCTGTGAGAACTCAATGTACTGTGCCCTTTTCCCCTCGGTCTTTAATCTTCTTACCTGTATTCCCCTACTCCTCACCCTAAAGTCCAGGTAAAAGCTGGGGGGGCGGGAGGGGGGGGAGAGAGAAAAAGTCCTGGATGCTAAAAGAGGAAATGCTTGAGTCGGGGGCGGGGACTGCGAAGTGACCTGTGCGCATGTGCAGCCGCTGGGTCAGGCTCTGGCTTGGAGAGACGGGGGTTGGGGGGTGGGGGTGGGGGTCGGGCTGCATAATGAGGACTGGGGGTTTTCTCCATGTCCCCTTCCGGCTCCGGGAGGCGGCGGGACCTTGGCGGTCCCCCGAGCGGGCGCGATGCTAAGCGAGGGCCGCTAGGCCGGAGAGGTAGGTTGGAAGATGGCGGAGTGGGAAAGAAGGAGGGGCTCTGCCGGGCGGGAGCGGAGCTCCCGGGGGAGGGGATGGGGGTGGCGGTGGGAAGGACATGGCCTGAGGCCAGTGGCTGGGCGAGCCGGGCCGGGAAGCTGGCGGGCTGCACCGGTTGGGTTTTTTTTTTTTTTTTAAAGTCCTGATGTGGATGCACTTGGTTCCGGTCTTCGAGTTTTCTCCGATGGGACTGTCCTGCCAGGGAAGGCCGAGGGAGGGAGGGAGACAGACAGACATAGTGACTTCCGTTTCCTTCTCCTAGGCCGGGGCCCGCCGCCCAGCAGAGTTGTGTTTTCCTGATCCGGGCTCGGGCCGCCCCTCCTCCGGGACCCTCCCCTCGGGAGCCTGTCGCCCGCCTGCGGCGCCTAGTTAGGACTGGAGTGCTTGGCGCGGTGGGTACAGCTCTTGTGGGTTTCCCGCCCTGCCCTCCCCTCCCTCTGCTCCCCTCCCTCTGCTCCCCTCCCTCTCTCCCTTCTCCTCTGCTCTTCCCTCCCTCCTCCTCCCCTCCCTTGTCCTCCCGCGTCCCTCCTCCTCCCCCTCCTTCCTTCTCCCCCTTCTCCCTCCCTCCCTCCCTCCTTTCCTTTCCCTCCTTTTCTTCCCCCTCCCTTCCGCCTGGGCTAGCTCTGCCTAGTTGGGCGGGAAGGCCGCGCCCGCCCGCGGGGAATGCTGGACTGGGCTCCTTGTCCGGGTTCCTCGGGATTGCCCCTGGAAGCCGTGGGTAGGGGGGCTGGCTTCAAGCCTTCGGGTCAGCCTCCTTAAACTTCGTGACACCTAAGGTAAATCTAGTTAAATAATTAAAAAAAAAAAAAAAAAAGATATGATCAACCTCCCTGTCCCCCCCCAACCCCAGTTTGATACCTTGTATGGGGCAGGGTGGTGTGTTTCTGGCAAGGGCGTGTGAACCCGAAAGAATTAGGGCCAAAGAGCTTCCAGAAGAGGAAGTAAATTAGCTGGTCATTTTTGCCTCTCTTTGTCACCTTGGTCACTTCCCCAGCATATTTCTGAAAGAAAAAAAAATGTCACTTATGACTTTCAGTTCCATTACTTTAACTCCATTTAACTCCACAGTTTACTTGAGTTGTGGGGTGTTTTTCTTTTAAGCAGGGGGGCCAGGGTGTGTGTGTGGTGATTGCTGAAACTAAGCAAAAAGGAGAACATAAGCCTTGGGGAAGACAAACCTATCAGATTGTAATAATCTACAACTTTACCTTCAAGTACAATTATGACACTACTTCTGACATCCTCGCTATACCTTTATAGTGAACGAATCCTAGAAATGTACTCTTTTTTTTTAGACTGGAAAGTGCTATTGTGTTTCTTCATTTTTCTCATTTTCTCCTTAATAGGAATTTTATTTAATTAATTAATTTATTTTTTGCCAGTTTCAAAAGAACACTGTTAAGAGCCGGCCATCTTAGAATTATAGCATTTTTGAGCTGGGAAGGATCTCAGCTCAACTCTTTTGTTTTACAAAGCAGAAACTAAGGCTCAGGGTTTCATGACTTGTGTAAGGTTACCATGCTAGCCATGCTAGTTAGATAAGAATTCAGATTTTCTAGCTCCCTGGCCACCCTACTCCTGTTGCTTCATATAACCTCTAAGCAAATATCTAACTATATTCTATTTAACATTTCTATATAGCATATTACTACTTTGTCTCAATGACTGCACGATTTTCAGTGTAGTGAACATGTATGTGAAGATTGTGTCAGGGATCGTTTTCCCCCATTACTTAAGAATGGAAAACATTTTAGGCCAGATAGATTTATACCTACAGATACAGAAACATAAGCTTATATCTGTTTGGATTGGGTCACATGGATCCTTGAAAGAGATACAAAAAAAAAAAAAAAATGGTAACCCTGGATACTTCTCAAGAAGATGGATGGAAAACTTTACTTGGCTTTTCTCCTGTGCCTTACATGTTTGAATATTATAAACAATTTTAATTTTATTCCAGAAAGTTTTAAAGCTGACATAGATGTATATCAACATAAGTATTTGCAATTGGTATTTATGAACATCCATTTATCAGTGATTTTTAGTGTAAAATCCCGTCTGGCTTATTTTGTCTTAACAGAACAGATTTGATTACTTTAGTATTTATGTTTCTCCTTTGGCTTTTACCCATTGTTCTGTATTCATGTGAAATGCTAAAAAGAATAAGCTTCCTGATTATCAAATAGTATAGAAACTATGAAATTCAGATATCAAATTTGACATACAGATAAATCTGACTTACAAAATCTTTTTGGATTAAACTTATTTTTAAAAGGTTATGCATGTAAAGATTGTATTGGTATATTGTAGTTCAGTGTAGTACAGTAAATACTTGCTTACCATGTATAGGGCTCTGGGTTTGATTTTTTTTTTTTTGAGCATATCAAAGAAAATGTTAAAATTTGATCAAAATGCATTATGTAATTTTTAAACTAACATAACCCACTATTTTGTACAATGAAATACACTAATAGAAGAGAGGAAGGTGGTGGCTTTCACCTGTAATCCCCAAACTGTGTGGAGTCAGTGCAGGAGAATTGCAAATTCAAGTCAGCCTGGCTTGTGTAGTGAGATCCTGCCTCACAAACAAAGCTCCGTTGGACAGATGACTCTGTTTATATGGCCCGCTGCTCTTGCAGAGGACCCAGGTTCTATTCCCAGCATTCACAGGGTATCACAGCCATCTGCAACTCCAGTCCCAGAGGATTCATTGCTGCTTTGGGCTTCCATGAGCACTTCATGCATGTGATACACATATATGCATGCAGGCAAAATACCCAGACGCATAAAATAATAAAACAGAGTCAGGGGTCACACTTGTAACCTGTGCATTTGGTAGGAAGAAGATCACGAGTTCAAAGCTAGCTTGGGCAACGTCATCTCCTGTACAAGCAGAATCAGAATCAATAAAACTTGTATATTATGTGGCGTTGTTTGGTACTTAAGTGTTTGCTTGTTTGTGCTGGTTATCACTCCTCATGCGTGTTATACAGTTTTTAAAATGCTTTTGGGTTGGAGGAAAAGGCCTCAAAGGCTTTGGGGGTGTACATCAGTCTAGCATAGGATACACTAGGCTCTGAAGTCAGTATCTAGATCTAAAGGGAAAAAAATAAGACGGGATACTTCACCACTGTTGAGTTCTGTTCTCCTGTTTACAGATATGCTAATGAAGACTCAGGTGAAAAAATTAATTGCTTAGTTTTATTGTTTATTGTTAGCAGACTTTGGACTGGTGTCTCCCTCCTAGTCTAGAATTCCTGCAGTTAATTGTATTGTTGTAGGGGTCTAAAAGATTCTACATACAGTGATATACATTTGGAATTTTTGTACTTGGCAAATTGAGGCAGGAAGCTAATGTTTTCTAGGACAGCCTGGGCTGCCTATTGAGAGCTCCCATCTTAGAGAAAAGAACTAAAAGATGAATATGGTAAAGTACCCTTGTTATTTTGGGGCAGGAAGATTATGATAAGCTGTCAATTCTTAAAGTTTATCTCTGGAGTAATCTGTTAATAGTGTTATATAACCTGTTAGCATTGTTTAAGGTCATTGTGAATGTCCATTTGAGAAGACAAACAGAATTAGAAAATGAGAGATTAGTATCGAACTTAATAAATAATCATATACAGTGGAAAATACCCTGAATTGAAAAAATTTTTCCACTCAGACTCAGCATCTCCATGTTTGTTTCATTTTTCACAAGATATGTTTGTTAATTTTAATTCAGAACATAAAAGGAGTGTTTTGGATATTTTAAATTAAAAAGGCATGTTCTAGAAAATGTCTGAAGTTTGAGGTAGGACAGAAATCTAGAGCCATGTTAGTCAGTACTTCTTTTTCGTTCAGCATTGTGTTGTGAACAGTTTCTGGGTCCAAGGGAAAAAAAAAAGA
This sequence comes from Mus minutoides, assembly GCA_902729485.2. Taxonomy (NCBI): domain Eukaryota; kingdom Metazoa; phylum Chordata; class Mammalia; order Rodentia; family Muridae; genus Mus; species Mus minutoides. Next base: position 3,421,426 of record LR749493.1, read on the forward strand.
GGCTTTCAAAATGTAAGCCATACTCTATACCTATTTGTCTGTACAGATTTAAACTTCTTAACTCCAAAGACTCAAAATTAATTAAAATTTTAGTTGTTTTCTTGAGACAAGGTTTCTCTATGTAGCCCTACCTGTCCTGAAACACCCTCTGTAGATCAGGCTGGCCTTGAACTCACATATCTGTCTGCCTCCCAAGTGCTGGAAGTAAAGGCATGCACCATCCCAGCCCCACTCCTAGGTTTTATTTTGCTTTCTGTGGCAAGGTGTGTAACTTAAGCTGGCATGTTCATGTAGTAATAGCTATCCTGAATGCTTAAGCGGAAGGATCTAGTGTGTGTGTGTGTGTGTGTGTGTGTGTGTGTGTGTGTGTGTGTGTGTTTGTGTTACTGCTTTTTGCAGAAGGATCTCGAGTCTGGAGTTTTAGGAACAGCTAGGCAACTGTGAGACCATGCCTTTTTTTTTAAAAAGCCTTGTATCAGTTGTATTTTTAAAGAGCCAAACTAGAAGAACAAGGTAGAAATTGAAACCTTAGTAACTTGTGGTTCATACTTTATTTTTTGAGATAGATGGGCCCCTGATGTATCTTCAGGGTGACCTGCAGCACCCCCCACCCCCCTGCCTTACTCAGGCTCTAGTTTCCTGAGTGCTAGGATTACAGGTGCTAGGATTACACCCAGCTTTCATTAGTTTAAGTGTATATATTTAATAAAAAATATTATTATTATTGGCATTTTGAGGCTGAGAGTCTTGTCTGTGTAGTCCTGGCTGTCTAGGTGCTCACTATGCAGATGAGGCTGGCCTTAGGCTCACAGAGACCCTCCTTCCACCTCCTAAGTGCTGAGATTCCTCCCAGCTCTCTGGCATTTAATTTTAAACTTACTATTTTTTTTTGGAAGTCTCAGTGGCAGTTGCTGGCCTGTTCTGTTTTGTGTTATAGGTGCAGAATAGGATTCAAAAGGGCAAGAAGCAAGCTCAGGGGTTTGAGATTAAGAAAATTTGGGGGAGCTCAGAAACTGTGGGCAAATAATAAGTTTGTAGAGGTAATGTCAAATATCAAAGCATAGGTAAATATCAACATTGCTACTGAACTGACTTCAGTATCAGCCCAATATGGTCGTACATACCTTTAATCCCAGGCATAGGCAGCTGGATCTCTTGAGTTTGAGGTCAGCCTGGTCTACAAACTGAGTTTGGGGCCAACCAGAGCTATCTAACATAACACCTTTTCTCGAAAAGACATTGGCTGTCATATATAGTTCTTGGTAATAGAATAATTGTTAACCCAGGATTCATCAGTTAAGAGCACTTGCACACGCGCGCGCGCGCGCACACACACACACAAACACACACACACACACACACACACACGCACAAATTATTATTATTATTATTATTATTATTATTATTATTATTATTATTAGTTTTTCGAGAGAAGGTTTCTCTGTGTAGCTCTGGCTGTCCTGGAACTCACTTTGTAGACCAGGCTGGCCTTGAACTCAGAAATCCACCTGCCTCTGGCTCCTGAGTGCTGGGATTAAAGGCGTGCGCCACCACCGGCCCGGCCACACACAAATTTAAAACTGATTGGCTGAATGGTTCTGGTTGTACAAAGAAATTTCTTGGATTAAAGGGAAAGTTAAAACTTCCAAGGTGTCCAGAGTAATTAAAACATATGTGTTATCTAAATTCTGATGAAGTAGTTGATGATTTTTTATACTAGACACAGAAGTTTAAGCCCAGGTGTGAGTTATAGGTTTCATCTGTTTTGTAGCAAAACCAGATTTGTGTCCATTTTACGGCGATTTTTGCATGGGTTTTTAGTGTTTTGGGTTATACTACAATTTTAGTCATGTTATTTTGATTTAATTATGATTTCATATACATTCTTGTTAAGAATACATTCAGTTTACCCTATTTTAGGTTTAATTTTAGTGTGTGTGTCTGCCTGTCTGTCTGTCTTTCTCTGTCTCTGTCTCTGTGTGTCTATACATATCCCATGATATTATATATGTAGAATTAGTGCCTTTCATCCACCTTTATGGTGATTAAATTCAAGGAATCAGGCTTTTAAGGCAAGCTGTTTTACTCAGTGAAACATCTTTCAAACCCTTTTGGTTTGTGTTTGAGAATATTTTTGCCTGCCTGGTTTTCACTATATACCTCAGGGAGGCCTTGAATTTGGGATCTTCCTCTGTAGCCTCATGTGAGGTTGGGACTATAGATGTGATGTACTCTACCCACTCTACCTGCTTCTTGGTCTGGTTCTACAGTTATTTTGAAGAAGATGATAGATGGTGAAAAACAATTACTGATTGTACAGTGCAGTGGAAATAAGTAACTCTGATCTGGATAGTTGGACTGAGTTCAAACTTTGTAGTTTTGAAGTATGACAGTCTGTTATGTAGCCCAGGAGGGACTTGTGTAAGTCAGAGTCTTTCTGTGTAAGAAACAACCTTGGCTGTCCTAGAACTCAAAGAAATCTACCTGCCTCTGCCTTCTGAGTGCTGGGATTTTCATTTTAATCACCATAGATGGAGAAAACAAGATACTCCACAACAAAAGCAAATGTGCATTCCACCACCTCTGGGACTTGAATTATTAATCTTCCCAATGTAGCTTCCTGGTCTCTTGAGTTCTGGGATTATAGGCCTGATAGAGCCATGCTAGGTTAAGATAAGACTTTTTGTTAGCGATGGTATGTAGACTTGGACAGTCTTGAATTCTTCCTATTTCTTTTTTTTTTTTTCCTTGTTCCTGTCAACCCTGCTCCTCTGGTAGGCCCTGCTCGCTCCGGTCAGTCCCACTTGCTCAGTCCCTGCTCTCTCCAGTCCAAAGATTCATTTATTATTATTCATAAGTACACTATAGCTGACTTCAGACGCACCAGAGGAGGGCGTCAGATCTCATTACGGGTGGTTGTAAGCCACCGTCTGCACTACATACCCAGTATGGTACTATCTCAGAGAAGGAGATAGGAGAGGGACTCTGTGAAGGGGACCAGGAGAAGGGCAGCTATTGGGATGTAAAAATAGTAAAAGGACAGATAAATAGCCAGGCCTAGCAGCACAAATCTGCACATTTGTAATCTTCACACTTGGGAGAAAGAGGCCGGTGGATGAACATCATCAGTGCTGGTGAGAAGAATCGGTGTACAAAGCTGCTGGCCTCCAAGCCAGACCCCCGAGGTGATCCACCCCCCCACCCCACCCCGGGTAAAATGAGAGTTGGCACCTGTTAAGTTTATGACCTCCCTCCCTCCTGCTAGAAAACAAGTACATGGCTAGCCTGGGCTATGTGAGGCCCTGTCTCAAAAGTAAACAAAATAATTTTTTTCCGCACTTGCTTGCAAGCGATTTCTAGCATGAGCATAAAATAAAAATACTTTATTCCTGGGTACAACCCTGGTAGAATATTTTCCTCATGGGCCTTGTCTCCTTTCCCAAGGATTGAATAATAATAATAATAATAATAATAATAATAATAGTATTAATAATATTAATAATGATAATAATAATTTATTCTGAGAAATTTCTAGGGTGGGTAATTAACCCATTTACCAATTCATCCACTAAATGAACACCCAACATGGCATTATGGTATCACCTGATTGTAAGTATTATACCCTGATCACTGTCAGAATAAGTTACCTAATTGACTATAGAAGATGCGGATAACCTGTAATTCTCTCTATGGCCTTGGTCAGTTTTTCATTTCGGCATGCCTTAGGATCAGTCTGTGAAAGGCGTGACTTCCGTTATCCTGTTTAGCACATAGTCCATTTCATGAATTGTTTTTTAATATTTTGAGACCATCTCATTTTTTACCTCAGACTGGTCTAGACCCCACAGACGTCTGCTGTGCCAAGACATGTTCCATCTCATTGTTTGCAATTTACTTTGTGAATGTTTATAAACATAAAATACTTTTGTTTGTGTGTTTGTTTGTTTTTCAAGACAGGGTTTCTCTGTGTAGCCCTGGCTGTCCTGGAACTCACTTTGTAGACCAGGCTGGCCTTGAACTCAGAAATCCGCCTGCCTCTGCCTCCCGAGTGCTGGGACTAAAGGCGTGCGCCACCATGCCCGGCTATAAAATACTTTTAATTTTCAGTATAATTGTATCTCAACCTCTGTCCCTTTACAAAAGGTATATGAGGAATAAAATGAAGAGTAAACAAAAATTATTTGAGGTTCAGTTTTGACTTGAAGAGGCATAGTCCATTGTATATATTAAGCCTCTAAAATCATATGCCCTTTTTCTTTTCTCCCTTTCCCTTTCCCTTTCCCTTTCCCTTTCCCTTTCCCTTTCCCTTTCCCTTTCCCTTCCTCCCTTACTTTCTCTTTTTGGAGATGGGGTTTCCCTATGTATTCCTGGGGGAGTGCCCTAGACCTCCTTATGTAGACCAGGCTGCCCTCAGATTCATAGCTTTGCCCGTTGCTGTCCCTCTAGTGCTCAGATTAAAGGTGAGCATCACCAAGTCTTCCTAATTAGTTTTTACAAGGCAATAAGTGATTGGTTAGAAATCAGTTAAAAATACTTTTCATCTTGAAAACTAATGAGCTAGATACAAATGTGACTTAGACCTTTAATGCCAGCATCTTGTAAGCTAAAGCAGGGCACATTGCAGGCCAGCCTGAGCTACATAAGTGAGGTCTAGGCAAACCTGTTCTACAGACTAAGATTCTATCTCAAAAAGAGACAGATTTCCATTCCCTCCGATAGTCAGTCAGAAAGTAAAGGCAGTGGCGTGCACCACTACTGCCCAGCTTTTGTTAACTTCGAAATTCCAATTTTAAATATACAATGTCATGGTTTCATTGTGACATTTTCATATATATGTATGTCATTTTAGTTTGTTTCTATTCATCCTTATCTCCTACTGCTTTCTGCCTCCCCTCTTCCAGTTTCCCAGTCACTTTTTTTCCCCCCAGGAGAGTCTTATTATGTAGCTTTGGCTGGTCTTGAGTTCACAGAGGTCCACCAGCCTCTATCTCATGAATGTTAGGATTAAAGGTGTGTGCCAGCACAGTCAGCTGGCATCCACTCTTGATATTGTTGATAGTAGTTAGAAATTGTGAACTTGATGTGTCCAGCAACCGGAGTGGGTGTACTGACTGCCACTTGTAATTCCAGCATTCAGGAGGCTGAGACTAAAAGATAGCTTTGAATTTGAAACCAGTGTATGCTAACTAGTGAGTGAGTACTAAGACAGTAAGTCCTTTTACCCAACCTCTAAGTTCAGTAGTGAAGTCATAGCTATAGAGTAGAGAGCTATTGGGCTAATGAAATCAATACATGGTTCTCAAAAGATGAAATATAAATAGCCAATAAACATAAAAGTATCCACTATCCTCAGCCATCAAGAAAATAGAAATAAAACAGCACTGAGATCCCATTTCATATAAGTCAAAATGGCCATTTTTAATGTAGATTATTTTCAATATTTCTTCTAGGTAAATTCATAGACAAAGTTTCTAAGATGACAGTATTCATGTTTAAAGTTTTTTTTTTTTTAACATACACTGCCAGGATACTTTCCAGAACAGTAGGCCAATTTTATTCTTCCTGTGGTAACTATTTGATATAATGTTTTTATTAATTTGAGAATATCATATAATATATTTTGACAGTATTCACCCCTACTCCTCCTTTTACAGAATGGCTGTTAATAAAACAAAAAAAAATAGCAAATGTTGAGAACTGGAGTATGGAGAGAAGGGAGCCTTCACTTGCTGGTGGTGGGGATGCAAATTAGTCTAGCCACTATCGAAACCTGGAGGTTTTTCAGAAAAGTAAAAGTAAAATCTTTCTTTTCTTTTACATAGGATCTCTTGTGGCCAGAGATGGTCTTGAATTCCTTATCCTCCTGCCTCCACCTCCCATGTGCTGTGATTAGAAGCTCCTGCCACAGCTGGGCGTGGTGGCTCACGCCTTTAATCCCAGCACTCAGGAGGCAGACGCAGGAGGATTTCTGAGTTTGAGGCCAGCCTGGTCTACAGAGTGAATTCCAGGACAGCCAGGGCTATACAGAGAAACCCTGTCTGGAAAAATAAGTTAAATACACAAGCATTAGAACAGAAATGTCATAGTCCTTTCAGTGTCACCCTGAAAACAGTGTACTGCACGGTTTCCACACCAAAGCCAACAAATTGAAACACAACTCATTTATCTGGTAAAGGCAGCTCTTTTTAGATTTAAAACTGACCTTTTAACAATTGCTAAACAATTAATATTTTTAAAGCTTTATTGAAATGTAATTCAACTGCTATAAAATGAAAGTATACATACATGGGACCAGGGGTGTAGCTCAGTGCTAGATCATTTGCTTAGCAGGCATGAGACCACGAGTTTCATCTCTTGTACCACAAAAGTAAGGAAAGAATGAAGTATATGTGCTGCTTCATGTGTTCACAGAGTTGGGAAGCTCTCATCACGATCTAAGTTTTAGTCTCACCGCTGCCAACACCCAGTTTCCACTTGTACTTACTCCCCAGTTCCATCCTTGAGTCCTAAACAGCAGCCAATACAGCACTTTAAGTGAGGCCTGTGGTGCGATTGTGGGAAAAGAGAAGTCTAAAGACATAGAGCATACCAGTGACTAGATATTGGCTTTCTGTGGTAAATAAAACCAAGTGAATCCGTTAAAACATGTTTTTCCCCACCCACATTCCATTGGTGTGTGTATGTGTGCAGGTCAGAAGACAGCCTTGGTTCTCACCTTTCACCCTGTTCAAGGCAGGGTTCTTTTGTTACTTTCCCATTATGTGTGCTGGGTTAGCTGGTCCCTGAACTTCCAGGAATTCTACTGTTTCTACCTTCTCACATCTCACCATCTACCATCTCACAATAGGACCCCTGGCATTACAGATGCTTTCCATATCTGTCCATCCAGAGATTCAAACTCAAGTCATCATTTGGATGGCAAGTGACTTTTACCCACTGAGCCATCTCCCCAGTCAAGTTAAAACATTTTTTTTCTTATCTAAGTAACATAATTGTATCAAACTCACTGTTTACTGCTTCTCTATTCCTCTGTATAAAAATCCTAAACAATAGGTTGTAAGTAGCTTTAAGATAGGTAGCTTTAAGTAAGTCAAATAGTAGCTATAAGATAGTTATCATTAATTCTCATTGTTATCATTATTAAGTCTTCCTGGATGTCTGCATGATCTACCACAATGTTAACAGATCTCTTATGAATATTTTACAGTAATCAAACTGCTTAAAGTTTCCAGGTTTTGCCTTTTTTGTTTAAGTGAAATTTGGTGCCGACCTTGTTCTTGACTTCCATATCCACAGTTAGTGCTGAGCACTCCCTTAGGAGTCACAGGCAGGCTTGTAAGCGCCTATAATGTATGCGCCTGCAGATGCGGCTGGGTCTCACTTTGGCTTCCACTTTTCTTTTCTTTTTTTTTAATTAATCATTCCATTCATTTACATCTCATGATACTCCTCTTCCTGGTTACCCCTCCACAGCCCCCATCCCATCTGTCCTCTCCCCCCTCCCCTAGGACAGTGCTCCTCCACCCACCTACTCTCACCAACTTCTACTCTTCTACTAGCAGTTTCCTTCCTTTCTTTCCATTCATCCATCTTTTCCTTCCTTCCTTCCTTCCTTCCTTCCTTCCTTCCTTCCTTCCTTCCTTTAGTTAGGTTTTGAGGTAAGGTCTCACTGTGTATTCCAGGCTGTCCTGGAGCTTACTCTATAGATAGCCCTGGTTGGTCTTGGCCTCCTAGCAATCCTTCTGCCTCAAACTCCCAAGGGCCATTCAGGCACGAATCACCCTGCCTGCCTTTAAAGACATTTTGAGATAAAGATCATGTATAATGTTGTAAGCATTATAATACACACACACACACACACACACACACACACACACACACACGAGACAGGGTCTCATAATATAGGTCTGTCTGTCCTAGAACTCACTATGAAGACCAAGCTAGACTCAAACTCACAGATACCCTCCTGCCTCTGACTTCCTTTTCCTCCCAAGTGCTAGGGTTAAACATGTGTGGCGTTACTCCTAACACTTTTTTTCCTACTAGCTATAATAATTTCCCAATAAAGTTCATCATCTTCAATACTGCTACTGCGATACTGTCATTGCAAAAACTTAGTTATATATTATATAATATTATATATAATATAATATAATATAATATTATATAATATATAACTAATATATAATTATATTATATATAATATTATATACTGGGTCTTGATAATTATTATGCCTTAATATAGAAGCAATCTGTTAAGAAATTGTTATTTGCAGTTAGTAAATTGGCAATGTTTTTGTTTTTGTATGTCTTAACCTACTTTCTTCTCATTTTCTTTTTATTTTATTTTATTTTATTTTATTTTATTTTTTTCCCTTGTTCCGGCCAGCTCCGCTCGCTCTGGTTGGCCCCGCTCGCTCCTGCCCTCCTGCCATCCCCGTTCAGCTCCACTCGCTCCGGCCGGCCCCGCTTGCTCCGCTTGGTCTCTCCGGTCCAAGGATTCATTTTCTTATTATTCTTCATAAGTACGCTGTAGCTGACTTTAGACGCACTAGAGGAGGGCGTCAGATCTCATTATGGGTGGTTGTTAGCCACCATGTGGTTGCTGGGATTTGAACTCATCACCTTTGGAAGAGCAATCGGGTGCTCTTACCCGCTGAGCCATCTCACCAGCCCCTCATTTTCTCTTTAGGTTAGCATTCAATCCTCTTGTCTTAGCACTTAACCAGTCTTCTTTACATAGCTGACTAGGGTTGTGTGTGTGTGTATTTTACTTTTTGTGAGGGAGACAGGATCTTATGTAATCAAATTGTTCTTGAACTCACTAGTAACAGGCTGCCCTTGGACTCCTGACTCCACCTCCCATGTGCAACTAATTCCAACATTCATGTCTGTTTTAAACATATCACCATCGTAAAATTTTTCAAGTCTGTCATAAAGCATGTACCATTGCTTGCTATCCGATTATGTTACATTGTTGACTTCCATAGTACTATTTTCCTCAGGATTTTTGACTGTCTTTCCTCTTATGACAAAGCTTTCTTTGACATGTGTTCCTCATTTTTCTCCATTTCTGGTTAGTACAGAGCCTGAATGTACTGATAGAGAGAAGCCTTATATTATCTCAGCATACTCTCTTGCATATCAAATCTTTTTCTTTTCTGTCATGTTTTTCCAGTAGGTGTATACCCTGTTTTTTTTTTTTTTCTCGATTCACAATCCTGTGCTTTTTGTAGAATTATACTTCTCTCCCAACCCCAGGTTTTCCCCTCTCTCTGTGTGTGTATGTGTGTAAGTTTTATTGCATGACCATATATGAGAGAGGCACACATAGGCAAAGTACAACTTGGTGGAGTTGTCTTCTGACCTTTATTTTTACAATTGCTTGTCGGAATTTAACTCAAGCCATAGACTTTATGGAATAAGTGCCTATACCTACCAAGCTCTCGCACTTTCTCTCGACCCCTGGTTTCTCTTGGTTGTTACTTGTCTTTCACTTTTAGCTCATCTGGTAACTCACTCTTGGCATTCTTCTACATCCTGCAATCAATGTACGTGCTATATTCATTCAGATCCTGCTTTCTAAGCCTATGTAACCTAAACCAGTAGAATGGGATTGGTCCCTGAACAAGTGGTCTCCTTTTGTTTTCACCTGGAAGTTGCCATCTTCTTGCCCCAGACACTTGATTGCCAGGATCACAGGAGTGTGTTTTTAGATCCACCTAAAGTCTCCTCTTGGAAGCTTTACAGACATGTGCTCCTAGACAATGACAAAGTTTCACATTCTCTAGAATGGGATGGATAATTGAACTCACAAATGTCTACATTGTGAAATAAGATTAGACCTTTAATTTTATGTTTCGATTGTATCAAGTTAAACATTACCTCAGGGAAGGTAAGTTTCATCATTTTGTTTATGCTGGCTGTTCTTCAGGAATATCATAGACTTGAAGTGTGTAGTCTTCTAGTCTATACCGAAGTCTCACTTTATTTTGTCCTATTTTATTTTATTTTATTCTCTATATCAATCCCTACTGTCCTGGAACTTGCTCTGTAGTTTGGACTTGTCTTGAACTCATGGAGGACTGCCTGCCTATGCCTCCAGAGTATTGGGATTAAAAGCGTGTGCACCACCTCTGCCCAGCCTGAAGTCTCTTCCTTTTGGAAAGACTCACATTCTCAAAGGCAACGCAATTCATTGTGTACTGACTGCACTTGACTTTTAAAGCTCATTCATTTCTGGTGCTAAAATGTTTTGGTTATAAGGCAGCCAGAAGGCTCATCAGGTAAAACCACTTGCTGCCAAACCTGATGGCCTGTTTTTTTCTTTTTGGAGTCCATGTGGTAAAAGGAGAACACTGGCCCCTGGGAGTTGCCCTCTGACCTCCACACAGGTGCTATGGCACTTACACTGACCTGAACACACACACACACGTGCGCGTGCGCGCACACACACACACACACACACACACACACACACACACACAAATTTTAAAATGCAAAAAATAAGTAAAATGTATTCAGTATATACATTGGTCTTAATTCCACTGTAAAGGTACATTGAATTTAAATTTCTTTCCCACATGTCAACCTTCCTTTCTTTTGGGATAAATAGTCTTATTTCTTCCAACTATTCCTCATATTCTGTTATCTTGATTGTTCTTCTAAGGACATGAAAATTGTCAGTGTCTCTCCTAAAGTGTGTTTGGAACTGGAGGTAATATTCATAATATAGCTGAATTGGACATGAGTGTTCCACATCTGGACACTAACGTAGTCTGAAGGCTGTGGGTTTTTTCTGCAGTCACGTAATGTTGGCTTGTAATGAATTTGCAATTAACTAAAATCCCAAGGTTTTAAACAGGAAGTTGGCCTTTATGTGACTTCATTCTAAATCACTTGTTCGTTTCCTTAGTTATTTAATACCTTTTTTTTTTAAAGATTTATTTTATTTATTATATGTAAGTACACTGTAGCTGTCCTCAGACACTCCAGAAGAGGGCGCCAGATCTCGTTACGGATGGTTGTGAGCCACCATGTGGTTGCTGGGATTTGAACTTATCACCTTCGGAAGAGCAGTCGGGTGCTCTTACCCGCTGAGCCATCTCACCAGCCCCTATTTAATACCTTTTTAAAAAACAATATAAACTTGCATATTTCTGTAGTAGGTTTCATCTCACTAGCTTATCAACTTGCCTTTTTCTTCTTTGAATCTTCTATTATTATCCAGCTTATGCAGATTCAATAAAGAACTTTGAACATTATTGGCAGAATGTTTTCAAACATCTGGAAAATGACACTTAAAAGTATCTAAAACTGTATTCCAAAAAAAAATTCTCAGAGATAGATAAAAGTCAGCTCTTAAGGGATATGTGAATACTAGTGAAAATTGGCAAAGTCACACAAGCCTGAAGGATATTGTCATTTTTCAGATGAGGCATTTTTTTAACATTACTCAAAGGGAATTGATATTCTAAGACATATTGTGCTTACATAATGCTCAGAGTTCTATATAAATCTTCCCAAGATCTCAAAAACAAGACATTGTCACCATTCTGGTCATTTGTTTGTTTGTTTGTTTGTTTGTTTCAAACAGGGTCTCATTATGTGGCCCAGGCTGGTTGGTTTCTGATCCAATGTCCCACGCCTCAGCTCCCTAAATGTACTAATGAATACACACACACACACACACACACACACACACACACACACACACACACACATGATCCAACATTTTCATAAGTCATTTTATTCTTATTTCATGTGCATTAGTATTTTGCCTGCATGTATGTATGTTTGAGAATGTTGGATCCCCTGGAACTGGAGTTACAAACCACTGTGAACTGCCATGTGGGTAATAGGGATGAATGAACCCAGGTCCTCTGGAAGAGCAGCCAATACTCAACTGGTGAGCTATCTCTCCAGCCCTTAAAAATACTCCTTTTTTTTGTTGTTTTTCGAGACAGGGTTCCTCTGTATAGCCCTGGCTGTCCTTGGACTCACTCTACAGACCAGGCTGGCCTCGAACTCAGAAATTCACCTGCCTCTGCCTCCCGAGTGCTGGGATTAAAGGCATGCACCACCACTGCCCAGCTTCCTTAAAAATATTCTTAATTGACAGCAGTAATTCTATAAGAGTATGGGATACAGTATGGTGTTTAACTACATGGTAAATATATTTTAAATAAGATCAAAGTAATTTTCATTGTCTCTTCAGACTTGTTTTTATTTTTGCATTAAAAATATTCAAAACTTGTCTGTTAACTATTTTAAAGTAGTCAGTTAATTATTGTCAATCATAGTTTTCCTAGTTTACTAGGTACCATTTAGTAATCAGGGCTAGGTCAATGGCTCAGTGGTTAGACCATATACAAGGCAAGCATGAGGACCTGAGCTGTGATCTGTAGGGCCCAAGTCAATGTGGTGTACCCCTAACTCCAGGAGGAGACAAGATCTCCAGAGCAAGCTAACTAGCTGACTAGACATGTCAGTGAGGTCCAGGTTTTATTTTATTTTATTTATTTATTTATTGTTTTTTTTTCAAGACAGGGTTTCTCCGTATAGTCCTGGCTGTCCTGGAGCTCACTTTGTAGACTAGGCTGGCCTCGAACTCAGAAATCCGCCTGCCTCTGCCTCCCAAGTGCTGGGATTAAAGGTGTGCACCACCACACCCGGCAGGTCTAGGTTTTATTTAGAGATCTTGTCTCCACAAGTAAGATGGACTGAAAATTTGGGGTGATTCCCAACATGAACCTTGGGCTTCCATATGCACAGGCCTGCTCCTAATACATATTTACACCCCCACACACACACATACACACACGAACATGGAAAAAAGAAAAGTTTTGTATCTTGCAGGGCTTAGTGGTACATGCATGTAATCCCAGGACTGTGGAGGTTTGGACAGTAAATATGAGGCGAGCCTGGGTTACACAGTGAACTCTGTCTTGAAACAAAGGAAAACATTGTAAGTTACTTATGTTCAGCTATAGCACCCTTATGCTCATTGACCTTCCTAGTTCCGTTCAGTCTCCCTTCATCCAGGTTCCCTTAACTGCTGTGCTGTGAGGTTAACCTTTTAGCTTCTACATATATACTTAACACCTTCCCTTTCACATAATGGCATTCACTTCTATTCGTGTTGCTGCCAGTGGCAGAATTCTAATCTTTTTAAGGCTAAATATTATATGCATATACTACATTTTTTTTGTCCCATTCAGCAACGGCCAACTAAAGCTGAGCTGATTTCACATATACACAGTGCTATAATAAATGTGCACATGCAGGTGTCTCTTCAACATACTGATTTCATTAGCCTGGATGTATGCCCAGTGGTGAGACTGCTGGATCCTGTTTTAGAGCTGTCTCTGCTTTGTTTTGAGATTGTGTATCATAGGCTGGCCTAAAACCTTGTTAAGTAGCTGAGAATGAGCTTGACATTCTGTTCCTCTCACTTCTACCTCATGAGTTCTGAGATTATAGATGTACTGCCTGCCACACCCAGTTTTTGTAGTGCTGAGGATTAAACCCAGGCCTTGAGCATCTAGTTAAGTACTCTACTACTTGGGCAATATCCCCATCATTATCTACTTGGTTTGGAAATTCTTTACTTTTAAACATGTGTGTGTGTCTATGTACGAATGGGTATGTGCATGTGAGTGCATTTGTCAAGTACAGAGGGATTAGATCCCCTGAAGCTGAAGTTCCAGGTGATTGTGAGCAGCTGGGTGTGGCTATGGGTGCTGGGAGTTGAACTCAGATCCTCCTAACTGCCAAGCCCTCTCTCCAACCCCTAACTCTGTCTGTCTAGCCTAAAGCTTGGAGAGATGGCTCAGTGCATGTGGAGGCAGAAAAGAAATCCCTTGGAGCAAGCTGGTCACTGAACTCTGAGTTCATCTGAGAGATCCTGCCTCCCTCAACAAAGTGGAGAGTAATCGAAGATGATATCCTAATAGAAGATGATATCCACTCATATGAATGCATAGTAGGCACACATATCTACACAAAACCAAAAGGCGCCTCCATGTTGTCTTCCATAATGGCAGTTTTCGTTCCTGGTTGCCGGTCTCTGTTGTTCACTTCCTCAGCAGCATATCCTAATAGGTGCGGGGTGCTCCCTCACTGCGGCTTGCATTTGTACCCTGGTGGTTGCTGTGATGCTGATGGGTTTTCATGTGTTGTTTGGCTATTTGTGTGTCCTCCTCTGAGGCTATAGCCAGTGCCTTGATTTTTATATCAGAATCTTCCATTTTTGCTCTGAAATTATTTGAGTTTTAGCCATTTGCTTATTTTGCATTTAGCAAACATCCTAAGGACATTATGGCAATGTGGAGGATTCTGGAGAAGCAGTATTTTCTGTAGCTAGGGTGACCACATGCTCTTCTGCTTTGCCTAAGGTGACCGTGATTTATGATTTATGCTGCTGTTTTGGGCATTATTAGCAGCATCATTTTGCACTTTCAGACCTGTTGGTGGACATACTATCTTGCCACTCTTCCTAGAACCCAGTAACTCCTTTTGGTGTGTTATTTGGGTTAAGCATTACACAGTTGTAATTTGGCAGTTCTAATGAGGCTGCTAAATTCTCTTTCGTTCAAACAGATTGTTTCTTGACCAACAGAAATTCATAGCAAAAGGAATTTCAGTTAATATCTGTAAATATTTAGAATGTTTCTTAAGGCATTCTCTCTCTGCCTGGCAGTTTTGGATGTGTAGGGTGTGTTGGCATCTGTGTTTCTTGCTTCTATGTGTTGTATGTATATGTGTATACACATAAAATAAGGAATGGTCTACTTCCAACAAAAGTAGACTCTATACATGAAAATGAGAAACATTTGATATCCTTATCATGCTGAAACCAATATTGTGAATACTTACTTTTTTGTTTAATAATCTTTTTCGTCCTTTGAGAATTTTGTACATTGCATTTTGATCATAGTACCTATCTTCCCAGCTTCTCCCAGATGCACCCACCTAACTTGGTGTGTGTGTCCTTTTCTTAATACATCAGGTTTCATTTGTGCTTCCTATATACTCTTGAGCATGGCATCCACTAGAGCACCTTTGTTTTGCTAAGCAGGAAAGTAAAAATATTTTTTAAATTGATGCATTAACATTCTAAACATTCATCTGTTTTTAAATAGTAAAAATTGAACTTTGCCTTGAATATGTAATGATTCATTATAACAATTATGCATAGTCTTTAATAATCTGCATATTTTATGCTGCTTTCATGTTTTTCCTAATTAATGACTTCACGTGTTTAATATTTATAATTTTTCTGTGTCATAGTTTCCATATTTATATAAAATGAATACTTAAGATCAGTAATTCTGCTCTGTTTGTTTATATACTATTTTCCATCAAAAGACAAAATGGGGCTGGGGTTGAGCTCCCTTGCCTAAAATGCAAAAGTCCCTCTTTGTGATGGGTGGGTCCCAGTACTTACGTAAGTGAGAGAGAAAGAGGCTGGGGGGTAGGTGGGTTAGAGCATGTGTTGGGCATTATCTGAAGCCCAAACACTAAAAAAGGAGAACCCACAAAAGCGCAGACTTTAAAACTCAAGTGATTTGGTAATGTACGACTCTAGTGTTTAGAATTAGACTCTGTCTTAGTGATTATGCCATTATTTTTATGTCATCACTGGATAATTTATTAGTGCTTAGTATCACAAGTAGTCCTTATGCTTTGTGTTTTGAAGTTCCTAATGCAATGTTCTCTTTTTAGAAAAGGTGGACAAGTCCTATTTTCCAGAGAAGATGACTTTTAACAGTTTTGAAGGATCTAGAACTTTTGTACCTGCAGACACCAATAAGGATGAAGAATTTGTAGAAGAGTTTAATAGATTAAAAACATTTGCTAACTTCCCAAGTAGTAGTCCTGTTTCAGCATCAACATTGGCACGAGCGGGCTTTCTTTATACCGGTGAAGGAGACACTGTACAGTGTTTCAGTTGTCACGCAGCATTAGATAGATGGCAGTATGGAGACTCAGCTGTTGGAAGACACAGGAGAATATCCCCCAATTGCAGATTTATCAATGGTTTTTATTTTGAAAACGGTGCTTCACAGTCTACAAATCCCGGTATCCAAAATGGCCAGTACAAATCTGAAAACTGTGTGGGAAACAGAAATCATTTTGCCCTTGACAGGCCATCTGAGACTCATGCAGATTATCTCTTGAGAACCGGACAGGTTGTAGATATTTCAGACACCATGTACCCAAGGAACCCTGCCATGTGTAGTGAAGAAGCTAGATTGAAGACATTTCAGAACTGGCCAGACTATGCTCATTTAACCCCCAGAGAGTTAGCTAGTGCTGGCCTCTACTACACGGGGATTGATGACCAAGTGCAATGCTTTTGTTGTGGTGGGAAACTGAAAAACTGGGAACCCTGTGATCGTGCCTGGTCAGAACACAGGAGACACTTTCCCAACTGCTTCTTTGTTTTGGGCCGGAACGTTAATGTTCGAAGTGAATCTGGTGTGAGTTCTGATAGGAATTTCCCGAGTTCAACAAATTCTCCAAAAAATCCAGCCATGGCAGAATATGAAGCACGGATCGTTACTTTTGGAACATGGACATACACAGTTAACAAGGAGCAGCTTGCAAGAGCTGGATTTTATGCTTTAGGTAAATTTCACCAGAAAATTACTTTCCAAGTGTCACAGGGCTCCTAAAGAGAAAATCATTGTCTTTAGTTTGCTCATTATCAGTATCATTCTCTGAATTCATGTTACATCTTTTAATATAACTAATGAATTTATGTTAAAAGGCTATGCTTTTATGAGTCAGATCTGTGTTCAAGTAATTCTTGGTTGGGGGAGGTTAGAGTTGAGAGAAAAGATAGTATCAATTTCTGACAGATCTATTAGTAATACCAGCTGCCATTTATTGAACATCGTCTACTCTGTATGCTCAAAATACTACATGGATTTTCTCTAAGCTTCACCACACTCCCATAGAAATAGCCTTCCTTAGAGAATTTGGTTTGATTCATAGTAAATCGACCTCAAGCTTAGCATGGTACCACATACCTGTAATTCCAGCAATCTTAGCAGCATGAGTTTGGGGGCAGTTTGGGCTACACTGTGATGCTATCTCTCAAAAAGCCAACCAAACAAAAATGAGCGTCTGCCTTTGAAGTGTACACCACATCTTTGGAAGCTGCCTGTACTGCTTCAGAGTACTTTTCAAACAATGCCTGTGCATGCTTCAAGCAAAGCTGCCAGTGTTATGGCTTCTAGGACTATTCTAATCTGCATGCCTGACTCATTTATTTTAGGAAAATAATGCCAAATTCAAAATATAAATTATTTCACTTATGTAAAACATAGCAATCTCTATTTCTTTTTTATTTATTTATTTAAAAAATATATGAGTACACTATTGCTCTCTTCAGACACACCAGAAGAGAACATTGGATCCAATTACAGGTGGTTGTAAGTCACCATGTGGTTGCTGGGAATTGAACTCAGGACCTCTGGAAGAGCAGTTAGTGCTCTAAACCACCGCCATCTCTCTAGCCCATAACATTAGTAATCTTAAAGGTCTGTTTCATGTCAGAGAGCTCTGTCCTTAAAGATTTATGCTTGTAATTTATGCTGAACTGTATTATTGTTAACATTTGGAATATAATTTAAACAAATTTCAGTTTGATGAAGTAAGTTTAATAGTGATGGTCCAAATGACATACACTAGAAAGAATGTAACAATCATAGTTTCTAACATAAATACTATGATTTTATTTTCATTGTACTCTACTAAGCACATTATATTGAAATGATGAATTTAGTATGTATTTTCCTTCAAATGACAAAGATCCCTGATGGAATGTGAATGTTGTCTTTTAAGCTATGAGGTTTTATGTAACTTAGACACTCCTTAGATGTTAAAACGGGCATTTTTCTGAAAACGTAGACTTGCACAGAACCGCACGCCTAGTTTCCCTCGCATGTTTCGTTAGGTGAAGGAGATAGAGTGAAGTGCTTCCACTGTGGAGGAGGCCTCACGGACTGGCAGCCGAGTGAAGACGCTTGGGAACAGCATGCCAAGTGGTATCCAGGGTAAGAGCTCTCATTGTTCATTCAGAAGCAGGAAAGTTGGACATTGTGCACTGGAAATATTTGAATTACTTTTCACCTCAACTATTTTTGCCTTCACTATGGCTTGAAATTCACACCAAGTTTACAGAAATGGGGTCACCTTCTTTGTAGGCCAAAAAAATAAAAACCCACCTAAGACTTCTGGTAACCATAACATTCACTGCTTACATGTCATATGACACTTATATGATTCTATTTCTAAAAACCAAATTATTAAAATGTATATTCTTTTATTTAGTATGTAAAAATACATACTTTTTATTTAGAAGTAGGCTCTTTGGAGATTGGCATAAGCCCATAGTGCCATGAGAAGTCCTGAAGAATGGTCATAATGTATGTTATTGTTTGTTTGTTTTTTAATTCGAGACAAGGTCTCACATTAGCTCAGGTTGATCTCAAATTGCCTATGCCTTCCAGGCTGGTCTCCATCTTGAGACCTTCTTGTCTCAGTCTCTTTGTCATCTTGCCTCTAAAATACTCAGCTCTATAAGTTATGTGAGCTTCTAACATATATAAAATAATGCAACTTCAAACATTAGAACAATCATTTGAAAAGAATTTTTTTAAAACAACATTCAAGATAAATGAGAAAATAAAAAACTAAGGTTTTTAAGTGTTCAGTACTGGTTTTAAAAGATTAACCATTTTGAACCTATAAAAAAAAATGTCAGTATGGCCTGGTGGTGGTGGTGACAAATGACTTTAATCCCAGCACTCAGGTGGATAGTAATAACTCAGTGTTAGGGTATTAATTTTATAGCTTCTTTTGCCTGTTTTTAGTTTTAGTTTTGTGTGTTTGTTTGAGATATGGTCTTGTTATGTAGCCTAACTAGCCTGCAAATTCCTATATAGATGGGGCTGACCTTCTACTCCAGAGGCAGAAGCATCCCTCCAGCTTCTGCCTCTTGAGTATTATAGAGGTGTCTTGTCTTTTTGGGATATCTCTTGTACCTCAGGCTGGCAAGAATTCACTATGTAGCCAAAGATGTCGCTTAACTTCTGTTCTTGGTTAATCTCCTAAGTGCATATAATTCAGGTGTTTGCCACCATGCCTGGCTATAATAGCTTTTTTGACTTTTTTTTTTTTTCATTTTCTTTTTTGGCACAGGATATATATATATATCCCAGAGTAGCCAGGTTTTCATATCAGTCTACCTGTCTCAGCCTTCCAAGTGCTGAGATTACAGTCAGGTGTCACCATACTTGGCTCCTAATTAAGTAACTTTTACTTGTAAATTGAAAGTTCTCAAATTGATATTATTAGCATGAGTAATAGCATTATTTTAGCCTTGAAATTATAGCTGGATAAGGAGTTGTATAGCAGTGCTTTGTGGCTCCTCAGAAACAGTGAATAAAGCTGAGGTATTTAACCTCGGCTGCTTAGGAGTCTGGTGAGATAGGAGAATGGGAATTTCAGGGCCTGTCTAGGGTACAAAGCACACTCAAGGCCAGCCGTGGACTTCTTAGAAAGACCCTATCTCAAATAAAAAGCTGTTTTTAAAAGACTGGGGTGATTTATGTTTATTCCTGCTTATAATCCTAGCATTTGGGATATGTAGGCAGGAGGCTTAGAAATCCAAGGTCATGTTTGGCTACCTAGCAAATTTAAGGCCAGCTTCAGAATGGCCTCTAATGGGAACTGATGTTATAGTTAAGGCCAGCTTCAGAATGGCCTCTAATGGGAACTGATGTTATAGTTAAGTGATGGAGTGCCTGCTTAGTATGCTAGTGGCTCTTAGTTCAATCCCCAGTAACACATACAAAAAAAAAAAAAAAGACAACACCAATGAAAAGGTTGGTTTTACCTGTTTGTTTGTCCATTGCATGGGTGGGGTGTGCAGTGCATAATGCACAGTTGGTGCTTTGTACAGCCTGGAGGGCTTTGTTCTCCTCTGTGAGCTCCTGAGATTGAACTCAGGCGTTGGAATGGTCAGAAAGTGCCTTCTCTCTGGCCCCCAAAAGATAGTTAATAGAATTGAATGCTGGAGACTGTCTTTACTAGTACTTCACTAATTTATCAGCTAGTAGAGTTTAATTTTTTTTTAATCTTTTAGGTGTAAATACCTATTGGATGAGAAGGGGCAAGAATATATAAATAATATTCATTTAACCCATTCACTTGAGGAATCTTTGGTAAGTTGCTTATTGTGCAATATGTTTTCAAATTCTATATTATTTGTTTTTCTTTTGTTTTCATTAATTCATTTATTCACTTTACAGCCCAATATCCACTCTCCATTTCCCAGTTTCTCCCTTACACAACTTCTTCCCTCATTCTTCCCCCCTTGCCCCCTGAGAAGGGGAGGCCCTCCCTGGGAACACCCCACCCTGCCATATCATGTCACTGCAGCCCTAGGTACATCCTTTCCTGCTGAGGTCAGACAAGGAGGCTCAGTTAGAGGAACAGCCCCCACTTCAGTTGTTGGGGGACCCACATAAACCAAGTTGTACATCTATTACATATGTGCAGGGGGTCATGCGTAGGTCCAGCCCATGCTTGTTCTTTGGCAGGTGATTCAGTCTCTGGGAGACTCCACCGGTCCAAGTTAGTTGACTCTGTTAGTCTTCCTATGGTGGGTGTGTGTGTGTCTTTAGTAACCTTTTATCAGATAATACTTAAGATTGTAAAAATAAGGACAGGGATATACACGGGTTTTACCTTTTCTGGCTAGCATAAACAAGCCCCTGGGTTCAATCAAGATATAATAATGTGTCTGAATTGACACATAGGACAGGGGCAGTCAGAGCATTAGTAGACTGAGAGGAACTTCGGACTGCAATGGGAGTCTAGAGTGGACATGATGGTTCTACCCTTAGCTTTTAGTTGCATTTATATTTGTTTGTCCTCCAGGGGCTCATTTGATCTCTTTGGCCCTCAGCTTCTTGTCTGTAAAGGGGTGATGATTAGATAGTCTTACCTTCCTTCCATTCCGTTAGGCTATGCTCTTATGAATAGTTAGGTTTTTTAAATTAGAATAAAGCCAATTTGTTTTAAGTTTATTAACTTTTCGAATTGAGATAATTGCTTTCTGTTAAAGTGAATTCTTACCATTCATATTTCTATTTTAGGGAAGAACTGCTGAAAAAACACCATCACTAACTAAAAAAATCGGTAAATATGCCTATTAAAAATAAATCTGTTTAGTTTTGTGGCCAATTTATTATAGTATGTTTAATGAGGCTGCTATAAATTTAAGAATTTAATGAAGTGCTTATAATTTTGTACCAGATAGTTTTGTAGTGAGAACATTAATAGAAAGCCAGGTGCTGTGGTGGAAATCTATAATCCTGGCACTCAAGAGGTTAAAGCAGGGGAATTCTGAACTTGTGGTCAGTCTGGATTGCATAGTATGGTTTTAAGAAAGGAAGGCATGGAGGAAAATGTATTAAAACAACAAAGATTAGAAGTTTAGATTTTTGCACTTTCATTTACTTATTTATTTAATATGCATGAGTGTTCAGCCTTCATATATGTGTGCCATATGCATGCCTGGTTGCCCCAGAAACCAGGAGAGGGTGTTAGATCCCCTGGGGCTGAAGTTAAAGGTGGTTGTGAGCCCCCATGTGAGTGCCAGGAATTGAACTCGGGTCCTCTGGAAGAGCCAATGTTTTTAGCCTCTGAGCTATCTCAGTAGTCTATCTACTGTGTAGGCCAGACTGGCCTGGACCTGTCTCTTCTGCCTCAGTCTCTAAGTGCTGGGATTGGGGGGGTGCCCCCACATGCAGCTAAAGCCGTGAACAGTAAGTACTCTGAGCCACATCCTCTGCAGTTAGTCCTACATTGCTCTGAAGAAACAAAGAGGTGATGTGATCTACCCATGGCCATGGCATAATTTCGTTTTGTTTCGGGCTGGTGAGATGGCTCAGCGGGTAAGAGCACTGACTGCTCTTCTGAAGGTCCTGAGTTCAAATCCCAGCAACCACATGGTGGCTCACAACCATCCGTAACGCGATCTGACACCCTCTTCTGGAGTGGATAGCTACAGTGTACTTACATTAATTAATTAAATAAATAAATAAATCTTTAAAATTTTTCGTTTTGTTTCATTTTGTTTTTAGAGACAGGATTTCTCTGTGTACCCCTGGCTATCATGGAAGTTGTTTTATACAACAGGCTAGCCTCAACCTCACAGAGACATGCCTGCCTCTGCCTCTGCCTCTGCCTCTGCCTCTGAATTAAATGTATCCACTATTATAAATTGTTAATAGAATTAAGCATTATAAACAAGGTGTTCTAAATTCCATAGCATATTGTAGATGTAATTTTTTAAAAGATTTATTTATTATTATATGTAAGTATACTGTAGCTGTCTTTAGACACACCAGAAGAGGATGTCAGATCTCATTATGGATGGTTGTGAGCCACCGATGTGGTTGCTGGGATTTGAACTCAGGACCTTAGGAAGAGCATTCAGTGCTCTTAATGGCTGAGCCATCTCTCCAGCCCTAAATGTAATTTTTAGTGTGATTATGTATGGGGGTTTGGTGGTGGTTGTGCGGAACGGAGTCTTTCTCTATATTTCAACTGTCCTGGAACTCACTTTGAAGAACAGGCTGGCCTCAAACCCCCAGATACCTTCCTGCCTCTGCCTCTGCCTCCAGAGTACTAAAATTAAAGATGTACACCACAGCACTTGTGCACTGGTATTTGGTGTTTTTTTTTTTTTTTTTTTTTTTTTTGAGATGGAACTCAACTCTATAGACCAGGCTGGCCTTGAACTTAGAAATCCGCCTGCCTCTCTGACTCCCAAGTGCTAGGATTAAAGGCATGCACAACCACTGCCAAGCAGACACTAGTTCTTTTGGAGTTTCCATTTGTTTGTCTTTTGTGAGTTTTCAGTTTTTTGTTTTGTTTTGTTTTCTTTTCTTTTAAGATGTCCTTTTTCAATTGAAGTAGTATGTTTTAATTTAGAGTATCTGGTAAGTCCCTATTCCCTAATGTTATAACATCATCTGTTTCGTGTGTAAAGGATTACAAGGCAGGAAGATACTACAAATATTTGTAAATATGCTTGAAATACAGAGCTACGTTATATTATTTAGAATGGACTTGGTAGGAGGCATAAATAACCAAGTTAAAGAAATCATTTTTCTCTAGCATACTTCTTTTTGTGGTTTTTTGAGATAGGGTTTCCAGGATGTCTTGGAACTTTCTCTGTAGACCAGGCTAGCCTAGAACTCAAAGATCTGCCTGTCTCTGCCTCCTGAGTGCTGGGATTAAAGGCGTGCACCAGCACCACTTTTCTTTTCAGCTTTGGGAATCAAAGCCATAGCAACACACATAATAGGCAAACACTCCACTGCTGAACTCTCCATCCATATTATAGTCTCAAATCCCTAAACTGTTTTACTGTTTAGTTATGTTAATGAAAATACTTCTACTATGTTCTTTCTCCACCCAACTTTGATTTCAGATGATACCATCTTCCAGAATCCTATGGTGCAAGAAGCTATACGAATGGGATTTAGCTTCAAGGACATTAAGAAAATAATGGAAGAAAAACTCCAAACATCTGGGAGCAGCTATCTATCACTTGAGGTTCTGATTGCAGATCTTGTGAGTGCTCAGAAAGATAATACGCAGGATGAGTCAAGTCAAACTTCATTGCAGAAAGGTATGCATTGTTAGTTTTTTTGTTTGTTTGTTTGTTTGTTTGTTTTTAGATTTATTTTATTTATTATATGTAAGTACACTGTAGCTGTCTTCAGACACTCCAGAAGAGGGTGCCAGATCTCGTTACGGATGGTTGTGAGCCACCATGTGGATGCTGGGATTTGAACTTATCACCTTCGGAAGAGCAGTCGAGTGCTCTTACCCGCTGAGCCATCTCACCAGCCCGCATTGTTAGTTTTTATAAGAAAAATCACCTTGTAGCCCATCCATTTCCTTTATAATATCCCCATAGGATAAACACTTTTACTCTTTGAACTTAGTATTATGGTTCTATTATTTCAATGAGCAACCAAAAACACAGCAGATGAGCTACTTCTAGACAGTTTTCTTTTTTCCTCTTTTCTTTTTCTGGGTGGAGTGGGGGGTTGGAGACAGCTCTGGAATTTGCTGTGTAGACCAGGCTGGATCTCAGACTCAAGTGATCCACTTGCTTCTACCCCACAAATGCTGGGATTAAAGGCATGAGCCCCCACTCCCAGCCTGAAGGCTGTTTCTTTTCTTTTAAGATTTGTTTATTTTATGTATATGAGTACACTGTAGCTGTACAGATGGTTGTGAGCCTTCTTGTGGTTGTTGGGAACTGAATTTTTAGGGCCTCTGCTCGCTCTGGTCAACCCTGCTCACTCAGGTTGGCCCTGCTCGCTCTGGTCAATTATTATACATAAGTACACTGTAACTGACTTCAGATGCACCAGAAGATGGTGTCAGATCTCATTACAGATGGTTATGAGTCACCATGTGGCTGCTGGGATTTGAACTCAGTACCTTCGGAAGAGCATTCAGTCCTCTTACCCACTGAGCCATTTTGCCAGCTCTGAAGGCTGTTTTATTTTTTTCATAGATAAAAATATGCATTTATTGAATATCTACTATTTGTCCACCACTTTTACATTGGACAAATTATTATTACACACATATTATATGCCAGCACTGTGAAAGGCAATGATGATACAAAAATAAAGTTATAGTTAGCATTGACATTTAGCAACTCAGTTCTTGCAATAGCAGGCAAATGACAAGGTAGAAGTCAGAACCAGCTACTTTGACAAACTCAGAAAAGTGAAAACTAGCTCCAGAAGAGGCTGAAAAAGTTCCTCCAAAGACAGCTTCATTTTAACCACTTCAACTTCAGCTCCAACTGAAAGAGATGAAGAGAGATCTTGAGATTATTTGATGTTCTTACTGAAGGCTGTTTCTTAAGAAGAGACTAGAACAATCCTTTTGCCCTTTTCATACCCAGAGAGCTCAAATATGGGAAAAGTCTCTCTGATTCAAAACTCCTCAGAAGCTCTCAGAACCCTCAGAATCAAGTCTCAATTCTTCCATGGTTTGTTACACTTTTTTTTTTTTTTTTTTTTTTTTTTTTTTTTTTTTTTTTTGGTTTTTCGAGACAGGGTTTCTCTGTCTAGCCCTGGCTGTCCTGGAACTCACTTTGTAGACCAGGCTGGCCTCGAACTCAGAAATCCTCCTGCCCCGAGTGCTGGGATTAAAGGCGTGCGCCACCACGCCCGGCTGGTTTGTTACACTTTTAAGGGTCAACTCTTGCTGACCTTCTGTACCTGGTCTGGTTACTTCATATTCAATTACCAGTTCTTTCTTCTGCACTTACACGCATGCTCTGTCTCTTGCAGCATGCTTCAGTCATTTCTTTCACCTTCGTTTGTCACAGTAGCATATCATAATTTTCTGTTTACTTGTGTTCCCAGTTTGTCTGTGAATATTGAGTGCCTAAAGTGTATGTATGTATTATTTATTGTATATCAAATGCCCAAGTAAGTGTTCAGTATGTGTTTGTTTAAGAACAAGATTAAACTATTGCTTTCCAAACATGTTTTGGAAATAATGTTCCCTCCAGGACAGCCAGGGCTATACAGAGAAACCCTGTCTCGAAAAACAAAAAACAAAAAAAACAAAAAAAAACAAACAAAAAAAAAGGAATGATGGCAGCCATGGTGGCACACACCTTTAATCTCAGGATTCAGGAGGCAGAGACAGGCCACCACTAAATAGTGAGACCTGGAATTTTGTTTTGTTTTGTTTTTAAAAGGAGATACACAGTCAAATAGGGAAATACATTGTGTTCCCATAATGGGATACATCCAGTGAAATAGTTCCCATGTGACTAGTCCTAGAAGTTAGTAGAAGAACCTAGCAGGACTAGTGCAGTTGATCAGTGGGTAAAGGTGCTTGCTTCCAAGCCTGAAGATCTAACTTGAGGACTATATACCTGAGAACTGTATGGTGGAAAAAGAGAACTAACTCCTGAAAGTTGACCTCTTCACTTTGTCACATGTGCCACAATGTATGTACTCTCACAAATATAAATCAATGTAATAAATTATATTTTAGAAGGAAAGAAAACTTGTTTTTTTAAAATGCTACAAGAGGTAGGTACATGGCACAATATATACAATATCCTGAAGTTCCAGGATGCTGACCCCCCACACACACATACAAATATCCCAAAGGGGGAAAAACCTTCAATTAATTCTCATTTGAAATCAGATTTATAAACCATTAGTATATAGTGATTTCAAATATAGTTAAAATATGTAATTTATTTGGAGTAATGCCCAGCATATAATATTTATGTTCTATTACTGTTGATAGTTGTTGCTGTTATCATATATGACTACAAATCATAGTTTTGTGGCATATTTGTTAGCATTTCACAAAATCTGTTTTGGCAAAGGTTCAGCTATGCAGCTACTTCAGTATCCTCTAATTACACCCAAATGTTTTTGTTTGGATATCCTGCCAACATCTTAAATATACTTGAAACTGTAACGCCTTTACCTCCTTTTCTATTTCCAATAGTTCTCACCGCCTTCTTGACACACTGACAAACCCAACTTTAGTTCCTTTTTCTCTCTTCAGCCCTCACATCTAAGCCCTAAATCCAACCTGTCCCACCGTAGAAGCAGCCTTCAAATAGACCCCTTCCTGGAATTACCCATGCCTTTCAGTATGTTTGTATATTTCCCTCATCTTTGCTTTTTCTGCCTGGTAATTTGTTGCCTGTACTTAAATGCCATTACACCTGTGAAGTCCTCCTTATCATGATGCCTTCCCTAGCCACCCAGACAGAAGAACTTGTTCATCTTGCCCCAGAGCACTTTGTATGTAACTTGATTATATAGTATGTTCCACTTTGTACTTACCCTCTCTGGCTGTATCTCACAGCGTCTCCCACTAGCACACAAGCTAAGAATTTGTGCTATGTCTGAGTCATTTTCCTGTCTTCCAGGACTTGAGTGTCTGGCACATAGGAGGGGTTCAACGTTGCAACGAATTTAAACAACAAAACCAAAAGTTAGTATATGTTGTTTTTCTCTTTACACAGACATTAGTACTGAAGAGCAGCTAAGGCGCCTACAAGAGGAGAAGCTTTGCAAAATCTGTATGGATAGAAATATTGCTGTTGTTTTTGTTCCTTGTGGACATCTGGTCACTTGTAAACAGTGTGCTGAAGCAGTTGACAAATGTCCCATGTGCTACACTGTCATTACATTCAAGCAAAAAATTTTTATGTCTTAGTCCGGCACCACAGTAGGCATGTTATCTGTTCTTCCTCTAATTGAATGTGTAAGCGAACTTTAAGTTGTCAGCATTGCATTCCATTAGCATCTGCTCTTTCCAAATGGAGACACATGTTAACAGCACGGATTCAGTCTAAGCGTTCAATTTCTGGATCTTTCAGGTTATCAGCTGTATCATTTAGCCAGTGTTTTACTCCATTGAAACCTTAGACAAAGAACCATTTTATAACCTTTCACATGTATATTGGTAGTACACTGACTTGATTTCTATATGTACATGAATTCATCACCTGCATTTTTCATGCCTTTTGCATAAGCTTAACAAATGGATAAGCATGGAGATTTGATTTAATCTGCCCAATCACTTTAATGTGCTTATTGTAAACAGGGAAAGAACTGTTCCACACTGCTGGGAGAATAAATATTGTTTTAGACGCTTGTTTCTGTGTTTCTAGGATTCTGCCCATTTACTTGGAATTATAAATGTACTTATATGAGTATTTTTAAGTGATTTGCCATCTCCTAAAAGATATTTAATGGTAGACTACCATCTAACCAGCATGTACTGACATGGAAAGGCAACACAGATATGGTTAACTGTAAAATACAAATGGCAAAACACTGTATCTAGTTGGAGCCAAATCAGCGTGTGTGTATTTTGTATCTGTACAGGACAAAAAGGTTTGGAAATAGAAGTATCACACTCTTAAATGTATTTTTTCTTCAGGGGGTGGGGGATGGGTCTTAGAGGGGCTTATAGAGTCCTTCACTTTTTTTTTCTTTTTTTTCTGTTTAAAGGTTTTATAAGTATGTATTACTTTTATAATCAGAGTTCTTAGTAAATATTTTGCTGATTTAAAGGCTTAGGCATGTTCAAACGTCTGCAAAACTACTTATCGCTCAGTTTTAGTTTTTCTAATCCAGGAAGGCAGGCCAGTTAACTTTTCTGGTGCCAATGTGAAATTTTAATGTTTTTGTTTTACCTGCTTTGTGGATGAAAAATATTTCTGAGTGGTAGTTTTCTGACAGGTAGATCATGTCTTTTTTATCTTGTTTCAAAATAAATATTTCTGATTTTGTAAAATGAAATATAAAATATGTCTCAGATCTTCCAATTAATTAGTAAGGATTCATCCTTAATCCTTGCTAGTTTAAGCCTGCCTAAGTCACTTTACTAAAAGATCTTTGTTAACCCAGTATTTTAACCATCTGTCTGCTTACGTAGGTAAATGTAGACGCGTGTTGTAAATGGCTTGTTTAGTTTTAGTTTTAGTTTTAGTTTTAGTTTTAGTGTCGGCTCTCCATGTTGAGATTCTCAATGTCATTTTGTGTCCTCAAAGTTTCATGTAGTTTTTGATGTTAGGATGATTAAGATGTATATAGTACACAATGTGCAGTCTTCGGTTGTTTTATGTTTGTTTTCATGACTAGTAATGGTAGTGGATACGTTAAAAATATTTTCTGAAGATCCTTAAAACCTTGGAAATTGTAGCATACTGACAAGCGTGGTTGTTTGAATATTTTTTAACAACTGGTATAAGTCAATATGAATACAATCAAAAGCTAAAATGCTTCAAAGAACACGGGATTTACCTTAAGTAATTATGATAGACCTCTTGTAAAGACTGGTCTGTCTTACTACAGAGAACAGTTTGAGAGTGAAACTGTTAACATTTAGACTTTTTGTTGTATTTTCTAAGAGAAAGAGTATTGTTAGGTTCTCCTAACCTCTGTTGACTACTATGGTAAGTGATGTTATTTTAGTTGCAAATTTAAATAGAAACCAACAGAATTAAGTAACTGACTGCCCCCCCCCATCTCTTTTTCATGAAAATCCTTAGTTCTGTATAGTGTCTTCTGCTTAGATTAGTTATATAATCATTAGGTTACATTTGATCTAAGATTTCAATTTCAATTTATATTTCAAGCATTCTACCAGGGAATAAAAAGTGTTAGTTTTAAAAATTGTTTCCAAGGTACTTCAGGTACAAGTCATATAGGTAGTTTGTTTAACCTAGTCATTAGCCCAGGACTTAAGGGCTGAATGCTTTCACATAAGGCTTTCCTTGTTCCCAGAGCCTCAGTTCATTAAAACTCTTAAAACCCCTGTGCTGAGAGTTAAGCAAGACCTCTTTTCTTGTCTTCAGGAGTTGCGAAATTGAATTCATGGAGCTGATGTGGCTAACAAGTTTATTTTAAGAATTGTTTAGAAAATGCTGTTGCTTCGGGTTCTTAAAATCACAGCACTCCAACTCTAATCAAATTATTGGAGACTTAGCAGAGTTGGTCTGAAATCACACTAAAACAAAACAAAACAAAACAAAAAACATTGGATCCTTTCCAGTATGGTTGTGTAAAAAATGGTCACTTGGAAGGTCACAGTATAACCAGCTCTGAATCACCACCCCTGAGAGAGTTCTCAGTGTCTGTGTGCTGATGTTCTTTTTCTGTATAAAGTTCACTCTAGGATTTTGAAGTAATCACCTATTTTACTACATATTAGTCATGTGGATTTTGAAGTTATTTTGTAATAGTTACTTTCATTTGTTATTTACTGTGTTGATCAAAATGTGTGTGAGTGTTTAGCATTTATTAAAGTATTGTATTTCCTCCTAGACTTTTGCCTCTTCCTGTAGTTGGGGGTAGAGGTGAGGTGAGTGGAGTAAGTGAATACAATGTGATTTTGCTGTGGTAGGATAGTTTGTTGTCTTGATATTTACAGTGTGTTTTATCTGTTTTTATTTTATAAGATTTATATTTTGAGCTCTCTGAATGGAAACTACCAGTCCAGCATTAGCTGCATGAACTGTTCCCATTCGACCTAAAGCTTAGCATGCACTGTTCCCACTCCAACATTAGCTGCATGCACTGTTCCCATTCGACCCAAAGCTTAGTGTACTTCTCAGTACCTAGATACTGAATAAAGGGAGAGCAGGAATGAAATAGACTGTCTGTCGCTGCTATTAGAGAAGCAAGAAAATGGATAGAGAAATATTTGACATCTTAGTCAAATCTTCTCTCTCTCTCTTTTTTAATCTTCTCTTTTTAAAAAGGTAGCCATCAGTGAAGGAAAGAACTAGTCAAATAGGCTTGACAACCTGAATTCAGATCCCCAGAACCAGCATAAAAACTGAGTGTGGCCAGGTCATGGTAGCACACTCCTTTAATCCCAGCATTTGGGAGGCAGAGGCAGACAGATATCTGGGTTTGAAGCCAGCCTGATCTACAGAGCGAGTTCCAGGACAGGGAATCCTGTTTCACAAAACAAAGCAAACAAAAAGCTGAGCACACTAGCCCAAGTACCTGTAATCCCAGAATGCCTACATGAAACAGGAAGTAGGTAGGAGAATGTCCCGAAGCTCATGGTCAACTAATGGCTTATGTATTAATGAAGAGGCACCGGCGTAAACAAGGTGGGAAGGTAAGGGCCCACCAACATCCACAAGTTATCTGCTGCNTCCACACAGGTATCATGGCAGGTAACCACTTATACCCAGACACATACACAAAAGAGAGAAAAACACAAAAGACACAAAAGAGAGTATTAACATAACACAAGAACATCTAATATACTCTTAAATGTTAATCTTAATCTTCTCTTTTTAAATCTAAAACTTGACTCTCATCCTAAAACTCTTAGACTCTTGACTCATCCTAAAACTTTTAGAATCCTCCATGGCTTTGTCTTGATGGAAGATCTTAAACTAAAGCTTAAAAGAGGGCCTGGGAAAATAACTCAGTTGAGAGTACTTGCTGCTTTTTCAGAGGACTTAGGTTCAGTTCTCAGCACCCACGTGGACAATGACATGTAACTCCAGCTCTGCTGCCCTCTTCTGGCCTTCAGGGGTGCATGCATGTGTGTACACATACACAGTCATACATGCCTACACATAAAATAAAAATATTCTTTAAAGCTTAAATGAAACTCTTTATGTTGACTTTTACTCACTATTATTTGTTTCTCTGGATGCTTCTTGTAACAAAGCTATAAATTGTAATAAATAGTCCAATCCTTTAAAATATTTAAATTACTTTTTAAAAAATTAGAGAAAATATTCTTACTAAATTCAGTTGAATTTTTTCCAATAGAAACAGTCAATTTATTCCCATCTTAATATTTTAGTTTGGCTCTGAAACATTTAGTGCAATGTAGATTTCTTCTTTATATAATAAAATCACCGACTATCAGAGCTAGAAATGACATTAGAAAGTCACTTATTCACACTACTACCCACCTTCATTTTATTGTTGAGGCAACTACTCAAAGGAGAGGTGATTGGCTCGAAGCTATATAGCTGATTAGTGATAGATTCCTTACTCTGGGACATAGTTCCAGGTTGAAAACCCTCAGCATACCAGCCACTTGTCCTGGAAGTCTCAGGTGTTTTTCAACTCTTCATTCTATTACCCTCTTTTCACTGCACAGTAAGTGGTACTTGTAGTTTTGACAATAGGACACTTGCTAATAGTTTCAAATTAAACAATATGACAGTAACTTGAGTGGTAAAGTTCTCTTTTGGAGGCTGAAGTTTGCAGATGTGAGTACAGCTGCTTGGCATTTATTATGTGCTTATGTATTATTAATGAGCATTTAAGATTACTGTAAGTATATTTTATCACTGTCTATACTTACCAACAAATTTTCATTTTGATGTAATGGCTTTAGTGTAACTTCTGTTTTTGCATTTTTGTTATACTTTACCTGAAAAAATGACCAATTGTTTTTGTCATGTGTTGTACTATATTTGTGAATATAATTTTATGACTCATTTATGGAAACTCCTTTATGGAATTGCTTTCTGCTCTATAATCTGTCATTTGTTGTAGATTAAAGCTTATTTTTCTGTGCATAAGACTTATTCAATAAAGCACTATTCTTTAAAATGTTATCTTCTTTGTCTTTGATGTTATTTGTTTTTTTGAGATAGGATCTCATGTATCAACCCAGGCTACTGGCCTTGAATTCAGTATGGATAAGGGTGGCCTTGAATTCAGTATGGATAAGGGTGGCCTTGAATTCAGTATGGATAAGGGCAGCCTTGGGCTTCTGGTCCTCTTTCCTCCTGAGTGCTGTGATTGCCTGGTATATGAAGCATTGAGAATCAAACTCAAGACTTCATGTATGCTAGGTTCTACCAAGGTAGATGGAACTCAGGTCAGCAGGCTTGACAGCAAGTACCCTTACTTCCTGGACCACACACAGGCACATACCCCATTCTGTGATACACTGCACATATCAGCCAGGTGGTAGTGGTCCATGACTTTAACCCCAGTACTCAGAAGGCAGAGGCAGGCAGATCTCTGAATTCTAAGATAGCCAGGGTTACATAGAGAAACCTGCTGCCACCCTGTTCAAAAAAAAAAAAAAAAAAAAGGCCAGGCGTGGTGGTGCATGCCTTTAATCCCAGCACTTGGGAAGCAGAAGCAGGCGGATCTCTGAGTTCGAGGCCAGCCTGGTCTACAGAGTGAGTTCCAGGACAGCCAGGGCTATACAGAGAAACCCTGTCTCGAAAACAAACTTAACAAACAACAACAACAAAAAAGTAATGAATCTTTTTAAAGATACATTAAATTTGGGCTAAAAGTGTAGTTCAGTGGCAGAGTACCTGTTGCTGACAACAGTGGCATACCTGAGAACCTAGATTTAACCCGCCAACACTAGGGGGAAAATGAATAGTTGACACCACTCTCCTCTCAGTAGCCTGTTTGTGTTCAAAGATCATACAGCCACTTTGTAAAAACAAAATGCCAGCAAGCGAGGAATAATAAGTCTATGAAGCACAGCCACATTGAGGCAGGCAGCAAAGGGATTTTTGTGAGTTGGAGTACATACTGGCCAGAGTTTCAAAATATGAGAGCAGTCTGGTATGATACAGGCTCCTCTGGACAGAAATTTACAAGGAGCAGTTTCAAGTGACTTGCTCTGTCCCTTCCAATAATCCACAATACAGGCCATTAAATGAATTATATTCCAGCCAGGGATGATGGCACATGCCTGTAAATCCAGCATGTAGAAGGGAAAGACGTGTTCAAGGCTAACTGAGGATACATGAGACCGTTTTCAATAAGAAGAACTGATTTCAGGCTATCTGTCTCAGGCCTGGTTAATCTTTGACAGTATAATCACTGTCAAAATCATTGTCATTATCAGAAAACAAACAAGCCTTTTTACAACACATCCACAATATATTTAAAATAGGGCCTTAATGTCTAGTTCCAGCTGGATTTAAACTTGGCTGAGCCTAGGTATGAACCACTATTCCCAGCTAGCTCCCTTTCAGAACATGCTTTCCTCCTTCGAGTATCCATGTGAGCTTTTCAGTGATACCAGGATGAGCCCCAATTGCTCACTGACCTTAAACTACTCTGATCAAAGGCTGGCATGATAGTTCATCAGGGAAAAGGTACCAACAAGCCCGATGGTGAGTTTGAGTCTCAGAACTCACAAGGCAGAGGAGAAATGACTCCTGCCTATTTAACTCTGACTTCCACATGCACACTAGAGCACGCATGCGTGCCTGTACAAGAATACTGCACACACAAATAGGATTTTTAAAAACTACCCTTTAATCAAGCAATGAAGGTTAAAGATTTGAAAGCTGAGCTGTAAGTGCTGGTAGATGACAGCAACCGGATGGGACTGTGCAGAACGGATCTGCACTTCTACAGAGCCAACACTACTGCAAAATGTGAGCCGTTAATTTGGAAGGAAAGAATTTCAGAGTTGGAAGGAGTTGGCCTTTCTACTTCATAATAATTAAGAGTTCTTATTCTTTTTCAGTTCAGAAATTTTTAAAAGTGTGACACAAAAAAATAGAGGACTCAGTCTTTAGATGATGAGAGTATCTTATCGTTTGAATCAATACATGTCCATCTGTATTGTAACCAAAATAACAGTCACAATAGGTATAAGGCTAGGTGACAGTTTATTTAGTATTTTCAGTCTTACTTTGTATGAGATTCCCAAAACAATATAATGGATCATAATTAAGAGAATAGCGTGCCGGGTGTGGTGGTGCATGCCTTTAATCCCAGCACTTGGGAGGCAGAGGCAGGCGGATCTCTGAGTTCGAGGCCAGCCTAGTCTACAGAGTTAGTTCCAGGACAGCCAGGGCTACTCAGAGAAACCCTCCCTCAAAAAAAACCAAAAAAAAAAAGCAAAGAAGATATTTTGCATGGGCCTATACTTGTTAACTTTAATCTTCTGTTTAATATTGGAGGAATACTGATTTCAAATAAATAAAGAATAAGAACCCAGGAGAATTAGATTTTCATTATTGTTTTTCCCCAGAAGAATTTAAATTGAAGAAAACCTAGGATATAATTAAATAGAATACTGTGTATTGAAACAGAGGTCTCTTTCAAAACCTAATTTCCAATGTAGCTCAAGTTGGCCTGCTCGTATTGCAGACACATGTGCACCATAATGTCTGGCTTTCAAAATCTTAATTATTTCAATAGTGTTAATTTACTGTCAGCAGATAGATAGATAGATAGATAGATAGATAGATAGATAGATAGATAGATAGATAGATGGGGTCTTAGGGTTTCCCAGGATGAAACCTAGAAAGTCACTTATACTAGGGAAGTTCTCTATTCCTAACCCCACAAATATGTGTTCTACATGGAAAATTACTGATGTACATTTTAAAATAAACTTTCATTGTATATTCATTTCTGTGTGTACATGAGCACCTGCTGTTTCTTTAGCTTTATTCCATTACAAGGTACTAGGGATTTCTTTTTAATTCCCCTAGCTTATTATATAAGGAGATTTGCATTCTTGACTAAGGCATCAAAAATGTATTTTCTCATTAAATACTAGAATTTATTTTGCCAAAAATTAGGTTCTGCTTCTGGCAAATCAGTAATGATTGTCCTGAGGAGGGAAGGAGGGAGGGAGGGAGGGAGAGAGAGAGAGAGAGAGAGAGAGAGAGAGAGAGAGAGAGAGAGAGAGAGAGAGAGAACACAGAAGTGTTTTTTGTGAACACCAAGTGATGTTCAGAAGAATTGCTAAAAACAACATACTGCCCACCCTTCATAAAGTTAACCTTTATTTTTTTTTAAAGTTAATCTTCTGAAGTAGGGAAATAATTTCTAAAATTATTTTTCATTGAATATTCAAACATGGATCATGGCTCTTTCTTTGTAAATTATTAACAAATGTTTATGTTAATCATTAAGAGAATGTCCTAAGAGATCTGGAAAAACCTGTTTTTCTTTCAACAGTTTATTTGATTATTAAGATGAATATACTCTACTGTACTTCTTAGCTTTCTGTTACAAACTTTTCAGTTGTTACATTTTATGTGAGCTGTCACAATGGAAAAAGCAAGTGCTAGCAATAGTTATAAACCAAAACTTTTCACTAAATGAAATGGACATGACAAATAATTCACGAGGGTAGCCATTCCTGTTTCTCCTTCCCTGTGGGATTATGAAGAGCATGTGACAAAATGTACATGAAAGATATTTAAAAGGACTAAACCCTCTGTGAGCCTGAAGAATCATTCATCTAATTAGAGTGTGTGAACTAATTACAGGTTAGTTTCACACAAAATGAAACAGTTGAGGACCAGTGTCTGATTAATCAAGGGATGTAGGATGATGAAATGCATTTACGGCCATTTTCATAGCTCTCAAAATGCTTTCCATCTATTTTCTCATTCCCTTCCAATCTACATCATCAAGTGTTGTGCTTAAATCAGAAGAATATGTGTAATGGCTCAGGGGGAGTTGGAGAATTGTTGCTATGTAAAATCAGAAAAATTATGTTCTCAAACCATGCCATTCAGTTGCCCTTCAAAAAAGGAGGTTGCGGATGTAGTTTAGTGGTAGAGCACTTTGTCTAGTCCTGGGTTCAGTCCACAATATTGCAACTAGAACAACAAACCAGAAGTGACCCTCGCATAAAAATTTGGAGACAGATCAGTTTTCTAACATGTGACTATAAAAGCAGGTAAAACATATTTAGGCATGATAATTTATGTTCTCAAAGGGTTTCTTGGTACATCACTAAGATAAATTTTCAAATTCACTTTACCCACTTCATGTTTAACTTTCCTCTCAAAGGAACTGGCCTTTGTAATTCTGAAAATAGTGAAAAAGCCACAGTGAAGTTAGGTGACTTACCCAAATTCCTGCAGGTAAGTAAAGCCAAATCACAAGAGCCTTTGCTTCTATTAGACTTCTTTCATGTGTGTATGTGTATCCATTCTTTTGCTACTTGTGGCTTTTTTCTTCCACCCTGCCAATAGTGGCGAAAGGGAGCATCCTTATCCAGACTCCTTCCTGCTGATTAGGGGTCTAGAGTTCCTTGGGGCATGTTTAATCTTCACTATCAGGATAACAAATTTCTTTTTGTTGTTTCTTCTTTGCATGTGACTATCAAACCATGACTAACAACAACCAACCCTGCCTCTCAGAATTCCAAATGTCACACAATCACAGAAACTATCTGCAGCTTGCAAAATCACACCCCTGCTAGAGCATGAGACAAATCATAGTCAGCTGCTTTGGACAGTCTGAAGTAGCCCCATATCCCACACCTGATTAGAATGAAAACACATAGCCGGGCAGTGGTGGCACACGCCTTTAATCCCAGCACTTGGGAGGCAGAAGCAGGCGGATTTCTGAGTTTGAGGCCAGCCTGGTCTACAGAGTGAGTTCCAGGACAGCCAGGGCTATACAGAGAAACCCTGTCTTGAACCCCCCCCCCAAAAAAAAAGAAAAACAAACAAAATGAAAACACATTCCCATAATTTTTCTGTGTTTCTTAAAGAAACCAAAATTTTCACAGAATATATGCAGAGGTGAGAGGACAACTTGTGGGAGTCGGTTCTCTACTTCCATTACATGTATGTGGTCAAACTTGGCTGTAAGTGCCTTTACCCGCTGAGCCATCTCGACCACCCAAGAACCCTTACTTCTACTCTTTAACACCATGTCATTGTGTCTCTTATTCATTATATCTGTGCCATGTATATAATTTTCAGCTGAGGAGCCCTAGACATAGAGGTTATATGACTCACCAAAATCATATGGTGAATCACCAGTCAAGCTGTTCTTATAGGCAGTAAAGCTGTTTCTAGCTAACTTTAGGCATTAGCGACACTGGCTGCCTTGGTATCTGATATGTATGCTTCCAAATCCAAGCTCTTGGATTGTTTTGTTGTTGTTGTTGTTTTGTTTGTTTTGGGTTTTGTTTTTTGTAGGTTTTTGTTGTTGTTTTTGTTGTTGGTGGTGGTGGTTTGGTTTGTTGGCATGGCAGGACATGGCTGGCCATAAGATACCAAGGCACAAAAACAAATTATAGGTGATACATGGGTGTGTGGAGTCCTTAATCTGCCTGCTTTAATTTGAGCCCTGCCTGCCTACGTGATTAAATTTCAGTTTTGGGGGGGAATGGCATGGTATGCATCGGTGGTGCACTCAACGCAGGAGGATCAGGAATTTGAGGCCATACTGGGTGACATGCTGAGACTGTGTTTCCAAACAAACAAAAAGAGAGTTTGGAAATGGGTCCTGAGGGTAAGCAGGTCAGTAACAAAGGGTTTACCTAATGTCTGTGAAGTACTAAGTTCTATGTCTAACAAACATTGGATGTCAGGATGTCGCCGCATGTTTCCCTATAGTCACTGTGTTCCCAGTGGTGAGGACACTACCTAGTCCATTAGAAGGTCATTACTGGACACTAGGTTCTTTTTAGCTCAGTGTTTACGTAGATAATGTGTTGAATGGACATCGTGTGAGAGAATGAATGAACAATAGAATGAGGAAACTAAAAGCTGAGCATGGAAAAAATATATTTTCTTTGGGGGAAGCTATATCAGTAACATTTTATTTTGCTAGATCACTGAAGGTATTGTCCATCATGGTAGAGCAGGGTGTTGGTGACAGTGGCTGGAGCTGCGGTCTCAGGAGCAGAAAGATACCTGGCTACACTACCTTCATTATCAGGACATAAAGAGGGTGTGATGGTTTATATATGCTTGACCCAGGGAGTGGCACTATTAAGAGGTGTGGCCTTGTTGGAGTAGGTGTGTCACTGTAGGCATGGGCTTTAAGACCCTCATCCTAGCTTCCTGGAAGCCAGTCTTCCACTAGCAGCCTTCAGATGAAGATATAGAACTCTCAGCTTCTCCTGTACCATGCCTGCCTGGATGCTGCTATGTTCCCACTTTGATGATAATGGACTGAACCTCTGAACCTGTAAGCCAGCCCTAATTAAATGTTGCCCTTATAAGACTTGCTTTCATCATGGTGTTTGTTCACAGAAGTAAAACCTTAACTAAGACAGAGAGGAATGTTGGTGCTCCACTTGGCTCTCTCTACTTTCTGATTTTATTCAGCCCCAGACCCCAGCCCATGGGGTGATGCCACTCACACTCAGGCTAAGTCTTCCCTCCTTTGTTAAGGCCTTTGGGAACTCTTGCAGACACACTCAGACGTCTGTCTCCTAGGGGAGACAGTGAAGATTGAGAATCATGGGGAACAGGGTTTCACTATGTAGCCCAGGCTGGACTGGGTGTCTCAATCTTATTTCATTTGCCTCCAAAAATCTAGGGATTGCATGCACCCTGCCACGTTCTTTGCAAAATGAACATAAATCATCTACTGTGTGCCAGCAGGCTGTGTTCTAGACTTCCTGTCATAGAGCGTTGAAGGGCAAAGGGAAGTTTGTCTACTTCAAATGGTGTGGGGGAAGGTATGACTTAAGTGTTCAGAGAAGGGAGCCCTGAAGTGGAGGACAAGAGTTCTGGCTGCAGAGAAAAAACTGCAGGTCAGAATCACAAAGCTGGGCTGTCGGAAGACCTGAAAAAAGGGAAGATTTGTTTTGTTTTCAGACAAGGTCTCACTATGTTGCCTATGTAGGTCAGGCTGATTCTTCCCACTCAGCCTCCCAGGTAGGTAACTGGCAGTACAAGCGCACCCTGCTATGCTCATTCTTAAAAATGGAAGTTTGAAGAAGACTGAAGGCATTTATTGAGAATCTTCCAGGCGACTTTTGGTTTTCTTGTTGATGTGCTGGGTGGGATTGGAGATCAGCACTCTTGTGTATGTTGAACAAGCACAGTATCTCCGTTAGCTGCATCAGCAACACTAAGGTTCTTCACATGCACTACATCTTTGGGGATATCTGTTTAAGATAAATTTGCTCTGCTTCCCTCTTCCCCCACTGCCACATTCAAGGAATGAAGATTAAAGTTGTTTCCACAAGCTGGTTTTGTGGTGTATGTTGGAACGTAAGGAAAACAATATCCTTCCACTTCTAGTCTCAATCTTTTCTGAGGTGGATGAACTCTACAGGCCTTTCATAGGCTCCTCCTTATTGAAACTATTCAAATCAAACTACTTTGGGGCTGGAGGGATGGTTAACTCTTCCTGCTCCTCTAGAGAACCCAAGTTTGGTGCTAGCATGAGGTGGCTCACAACAACTTGCAACCCCAGCTCCAGGCAGCGGCACCCCCCTTCTGACCTCTTTGGCTACCCGTGCACATGCAGCACACACAAACAGACTTACTGACACATATACACATTTAAAAAATACTCTTTAAAAAATCCCTTTTAAAACAAATGTGTGACAACAAAAATTAATTCACAGTGGGTGGTGTGTTCCTGTGTTGCATCACCTAAGTCCACCAATATTTGCTTCGAAACATAGCACATGAATGCTTTGCACTGTACAGGCCAATAAAGACTGCATGAAGCACCTTGACTCAGATGGAAGACTATTGTATTATTGAATCCATGTATCTATGATACATAGAAAGTCTTCTGCTCTACACAGAAGCTACCATCAGTCCTTATCATTTAAGTATCCAGTCAGTTGATCTTCCATTGTGTTGTATTAGAATCGTTAACTTGGTAGTCTGAGGAGGTAACTCAGCGCTTAGCTCTTCCACAGGACCTGGGTCTGATTCCCAACACCCAGATGGCAGCTCACAAGCATTGTAACTCCAACATCAGCAGATCCCAGGTCCTCTGCACGAACAAGCATGCAGGCAAAACACTCACTCAAACAAAATAAAGATTACTCTCTAAAGAAAAAAAAAACTGTTATTTTTAAAATTGATGTTAGAGTTGCTGACTTCACATTCATAACAGATTGTTCAGGTGACTGGAGAACTGGATCGGTGGTTACAACTGTCTACTACTGCTTTTGCAGAACCTGAGTTCAATTCCAAGTACCCACATTGGGTATCTCACATTTGTATCTACTGACATCTCTGTGGAATCCAATGCCTCTGGCCTTCAAGGACAATGGAACTACCCCTCCCCCCCCCACATACATCTAATCTTAAAAATGAAAACAAATCTTTTTTTAAAAGTCATTCAGGTGAGATGGCTCAGCGGGTAAGAGCACCCGACTGCTCTTCCGAAGGTGATAAGTTCAAATCCCAGCATCCACATGGTGGCTCACAACCATCTGTAACGCGATCTGGCACCCTCTTCTGGAGTGTCTGAAGACAGCTACAGTGTACTTACATATAATAAATAAAATAAATCTTTAAAAAAAAAGTCATTCAATGCATGACATAAAGAAAACATTTCTAACAATTTCCAAAATGACACTAAAAATACTTCTGCCGGGGCTGGTGAGATGGCTCAGCGGGTTAGAGCACCCAACTGCTCTTCCGAAGGTGATGAGTTCAAATCCCAGCAACCACATGGTGGCTTACAACCACCCGTAACAAGATCTGACGCCCTCCTCTGGTGCGTCTGAAGTCAGCTACAGCGTACTTATGAAGAATAATAATAAGAAATGAATCCTTGGACCGGAGAGACCAACCGGAGCAAGCCAGGCTGTCCGGAGCAAGTGGAGCTGAACGGGGATGGCCGGAGCAAGCGGGGACGCCGGATCTAGCAGGGCCGGAGCGAGTGGGGCCGAACGGGGACGGCCGGAACGAGTGGGGCCAAACCGGAGCAAGCGGAGCCGATCGGAGCGAGCGGGGCTGGCTGGAACAAGCGGGGGCCATATGGGGGCGGCCAGGAGCAAGTGGGGCTGGCCGGAGCGAGCGGGGTTGATCGGAACAAGGGAAAAAAATGTATTAAAAAAATACTTCTGCCACTTTATGCTATCTATTTATGTGAACTGGCATTCTCACAATGACAATTATAAAATCAAAACACTAATCAACTCTGAAAAATATGAACATTTACTCTATGTCCTGCAGAATCAAACATTTAGCCAAGTTGTTCTTTTTTGTGTAAAAATAAACACAACTACCTTAGTATGCAATTTTAACAGGTGATGAGGTTTTATATATACAAAAAATATTTTAAACAAAATTTTGATTTATTATTGGCAAAATTTTGATTGATTATTGGCAAAATTTTGATCTGTGAACCTCTTTCATAGTCATGTACTCTCGAAGTTATATAAAAAATTCTCACATAAAAAGACAATTTTCATGAGTTATGAGTGGGAAAAGATTAAGAAGCCTTGGTGTAGACTGTCACCACAACAGAAACATAGAACACAAATACTCTGGCCCTGTAAATGCAGAAGTTTGATGAAAATAAAGCCATTGGGGCTGGACAGATGGGTCAACAGTTAAGTGGACTGACTGCTTTTCCAGAGGATCGGGTTCAATTCCCAGCAACCACATGGCAGCCCACAACTGTCTCTAAGTCCAGTTTCAAGGGATCTGACACCCTCAGGCAAACATAGATGCAGGCAGAACCACCAATCTACATGAGAAAGAAAGAAAGAAAGAAAGAAAGAAAGAAAGAAAGAAAGAAAGAAAGAAAGAAAGAAAGAAAGAAAGACATCAAACCTAAGGGATCTGAGAACGTTCTAAACCTTATAGCATTACAATTGTGGAGTGTATGTGTGTGTGTGTGTTTGTTCTCTGTTATTCTATGTAAGGTTAATGAAAGAGAACTATAAAACCCAGGGTATTGCAGAAGAGACTGATGTGTGTGTGCTGGCATGTATCTTCAATATTTAAAACACATTTCCATATGCATTCTATATAATTGAGTAATAAGTTTTCAAACAGCATGTCATCTCAGGAAGAATTCAGCCTCTCTTGCTTCCAACAAACAAACAAACAACAAAAAAGGAAGCCAGAGTTCATTTAAAGCACAATTCAAAACACTCCTTCATTTGGAAATGGTTCATTAATTCAGATGACAGATTGGGAATAGTAACAACTGAGCGAGTGATTCATGATGATTGAAGGTGCCTCGTAACCTTTCTGTCTCCATTTCTGCATTGGTCTGTAGGGAATAATGGTTTCATGGAAGTGTTATGAAAAATAATTAAGATTGGTAATGCACTTTGAGATCCATGGATGAATCGTGCTTTCAAAGGGCATAATTACACACAGCAGTGAGTCTCTCAGACATGCTTCCCCTTTAATAGCTATTCAAAATAACAGCGCTCAGGTAGGTTTTCCTGTTCTCAAGTGACTACTACATTATTTAGCCACTGATACCAGCCACCTTTAAAATAATAGGTAGCAGTTTATGGTGTCACGCACTTGCAGTTCCAGCACTCAGGAGGCTAAGGGAAGAGGATCACTGCAAATTCGAGGCCAGCCTGGACTACATAGGGAACTCCAGGTCAGCTAAGGCTCTATAGTGAGACCCCTTTCCCTTCTCTCCCTCTCCCTTCTCTCCCTCTCCCTCTCCCTCTCCCTCTCCCTC